>WMED01000515.1:9964-34226 GCA_019650415.1 Pipa parva
AATAATTGGGTTTTAATCTATAACCGCTTACTTGCCAGTTAATGATTTTATTAGTGCTGGATGAGAGCTGACACTGGGGAGGATTGAGGTGCGAGTCCTGTGGACCCCCAGTGTAGGGAATCTTAGTGCTGCAGCAATATCCGCAGACTCTAACATTTTAGTCTTCAGTTACTGCTGCCAATATGCATTCCTGATTTGATCTAGTGCGCATGGGTGAGATTTGGCAGAGGGAAAGAGGAACCAAAGTATTTGGGGGCATGTTAATAGATTTTGAGTGGCAGGTCTTAACCAAAATGGCAGCTTCCAGATCTGGAAATTGGTACAACCTTACAGTAAAACCTATTTAACAATCTTAAGTTTTGGTTTTTTTTGAGAATTAACTTATTTACATTATCAATGTACTTTACCAAACTATAACAATTGCAAGGTGACAGGTGCACTTTAAAACAGGTTTTAAAATATACGAATATTGGAAGTTACTATGGCAGTGAGGATTTTCTATATAAAATGTGACAGCCCTCATGGAAAAAATGCTGTATTTATTCCCAAATACAATTAAAAGTGCCCCTAAGACATTTTCAGATTCAGCGTCTATACGTCCACAGGACAGGAGTCAGCAATCTTTGTAGAGGAGGGAGCTATTTCACTCCCTCCTCCACCGTTGATAAAGTCTTCCGGAGCCACAAAGGGGGAGGAGTGCCTATGCTCCCGATCACATGACCTTTGACGTCCCATCACAAGAGATGTCAGAGGCCATGGGCGGGTGGGAGGGCACATAGCTCGGAGCCGCATAACGCGGGCCAAGAGCCAAATGCGGCTCGCGAGCCGCGGTTTGCCAACCGCTGGGTTATACTCATATCCAGTGGAATGGTAGGAGAATTGGCCACAGTTGCAGAGCAAGGAGCATACATTACCCCAGAAGTGATGAAGGAGTCTGGCTTAAAAACATACAAATGAAATCTCTATGAATAGTCTTGAGTTATGTGTGCTAAATTAACTTAATCTTATGAAAGTATATGAAGATATACAGTATATCTACTCTTGAGCAGCATATTTATCAAGGGAGAAATTTATGTTCCTCCATTTTTCATTTGTCTTGCCCATTTTTTTTCTTTTTCACACATTAAACTGAAAAAAACATGTATATTTTAAACATGACTTCATTGATTTACCAATTCATACCTTACAACTATCCAAGGCCTGGTTAGAGTGGTAAGTTGTATATGGAGCTGAAAAAAAAAATGTAAATATGCTGTTGGGGACAAAAAAAAATAAAATGCTGAAATAAAATCGGCAAGATTGTTGAAATGTACTAACACCCTTTGTAAGATATTTCCCAAGTGCAGATGAAAAAAAAAAAGTGCTGTGAATCTATAATGTTACAGACTCTACATATGGGTTCCATTTTCTCCTGCACATTCTACATCATCACGTTAAGAAAATGTTAACATTTTTTTCCCCATTTGTTGCTCTAATACTCTCTGCCTATGGCTCCGTTACAGAGGTTGCTGCATATATACAGTAAATAACAGTTCTAGCTGAAAAAAAAAAAAAGAAAAGATTTAGCCTTTAGTTTTCCTTTGCTTAAATAACAGCTATTCCAATGTTAGTTAATCCAACTGGAAAATGAAAGGGCATTGTTTCCAGTTAGCCTCAAAGAAGTTTAAAGTTTGTCACTTCAAACTAGATTGACAGGCTAGGATGTGTAGCGAATAATTGATGTTAAAAAAAGCAATCCCACCATTTTTGAACCATCTATTATATTTGCCTTCATGGCCTGCTCAGAGAGTAAAATTACAATATTTGCTCGCTAGAATTTCTTCCTCGGCTGAAGATGATATTTTGAAGGACGTCCTTGACTTTATAATCTTCCATTAATTATTTATTATCCCATGCTGCATTCAGATCTCTGGACCCAAAAAGTAGCAGCCATGTCTTTATTTATAAAGTAATTGTCCTCTTGTTGTAGGTGCTCAGACTGCCCATTATTAATATGATTAACTTTTATTTAGAATGGTTGAACAGTTGTCTCTGCATTCAGTTTTCCCATAGGGGCAACATGATTAGATGGTTGCTAGTGGCTAATGTTATGCCATTATGCAGAAATGTTCAGATATGTTTAATAATGGTGCATTTGAGCCCAAACAGATTTATTTTTATTGAAAAACAACCATTTTCTGACCATATACACAGTACTATTATAATGTTGAGGAGTGGATAGTAGAATGTCCATTGTGGGTTAAAGTCACAGCCAGCAATGTTTTCATTAATGCATCACATTGGACCCCTTGTTAGCGTGCCATGCTCCAAAGATACTTTAAAGGGTGAAATTTACTAAAATCGAAAAGTTCATTTTTGACTTTTTTGCTGTAGCTTTCAACCTTTTTGCCCGAAACAGCAAAAAAGTCAAAAATGTACTTTTCTACTTTATTAAATTTTGCCCTAAATTTTTCTAAATGATAAACCTCTTCTCATCTGTCAAAACATTTGTATTCAATGGATATACATATATATATATTTTTTTTTTTTTTATTAACAGAAGTTTTCTGGTCACCGCTACCCTATGACACAAGGGGTTGAGACACACAAGGGGTTGAGACACACAAGGGGTTGAGACCCACATGGATTTCTAAGCACACTATCTGGCAAGTCTGAACTTAGTGAAGACTGATGTTCTTACAATTGAGGGATTTGCATGTTTTGGCAATGCATTGAGTGGGTGTAGGTGGAGCAGGCAAGATGGGAATAAAAAAAAATGCTGAATATAGACTGATTTAGTAAATATAGATTTTTCTAACAGAGGGGTAATAGGACTTTTTAAAAAATGCACAGAAATGACCCATATAGAACGTTATAGTCTTTCACTTCTTGTGATAATAGGCAATATGTTCAAAGTCTATTAAAATATTGCAAGTGTTTAGAGAGCTGCTGGCTACTAAATTTCAATGTGAATCTGAATCCTCAAGCTAGCATGCCAAAGGCTTAGTTAAATAAGTCCCATTCAGCTGCATGACTCCTCAGATTCACACTGAAAGGAAGGACTAGTAGCGCTATATAAAAATGAATAAATACAGATACAAATACTACTGTACAACTGCTGAAAGGGCCATAGGTCTGCTCCCCTTGTAGTGTATATAGAAAGGCTTGCACATACTGTTACCAAGACTCCAAAAAACAAAAGATTGGGAGGGGGAAAGAGTCTTTAGCCCAGGGTGCCACGTGCCAAAAAGGTGACGTTACTCACCAGCGTGTCCCCAGAGGTGCCGCCGCTGGTGAGTGACGTCATCACACTGGTGTTTGGAGAGGAGTGCGCACGCATCAAGGGAGAACTCCCCTGCAAACGAGTCAGATCGGATTCGCAGCCTGTACTGAAGACAGGCTTGGCAACTGCTCATGTGCCAACAGAGAGGGCTCTACGTGCCATAGCTTCGCCATCCCTGCTTTAGCCCCTGATTACTGCAGATTCTTTTGTTTTATACTGGCTAAATAGTAGATGGTATGCCACTGTCAACTAATCAATATTTATTGCTCATTTTTTTACTTGGGAAAACTTTTTTTTTTTTATTTATTTTTTTTTTTTATTATCAATCCTTTATTAATCAGCCGAATTTAAAAGTACAGGGAAATGAAAATGAATCAAAAAAAGGTAAAAATAATCTTGCTAATATCCCCTTATGTCTAACATATTAATTTGTAAAGCTGGATCATAAATTTGTGGTGCTTTATAAATAAAATTATACACACATACATACATTTTATAATACAGGCATGCTTGTTTTAACATGCCACACAGAGACACAGTGATATAAAGTGTTCATACAGCTAAATTCATGAAAGCTCACACCCATGTGTAGAGGAAGAATCTTTGTTTCAAATGATGGCTTCTGTGGAAACACCCATACAAAGCTGAGCTGGCAGCGACAGTTTTCCAGAACTTTATAAACAACTCCTGCTGCATAATTTAGTGTAAATTACACATCTTTATGATTTAAAGGGACACTAACAAAAACAAAAGTTTTTGTTTATTAAATTAATGTATACTGTCTATTAAAATAGATTAGAAAATATTGTTTTAAATTCTAAATCTGTTACAGCACTTTTTTTTGGATGATAATATCCTTTTTAACTCTTTCTACAAAATTTTAAGAATTTTCATATGGATGGCTTTTGGAACATTATTTAATGATCTCAGTATGAGACTATACAGTATATCACAGTAACTACGTTAACGACAGATAAATCTGCTTAGTATTTTTTTTTTTGCAAAGAAATCAGATTCCAAAAGCAGTATGGTGGCTCAGTGCTTATTATTGCTGCCGTGCAGCTCTGGGTTCTGGGTTCTGGGTTCAATTCTACCCTGGACATCATCTGCATGAAGTCTGTAGGTTCTCCCCACACTTGGGTGGGTTTCTTCCCACAATCCAAAAACATACATCTGTGTCTGTCTATGAGTGTGTGACTGAATAGGGAAAATAGATTGTAAGCTCTACAGGACTGAAGTGAATAATGAATCTCTGTAAAGTGCTGCGTAATATATCAACACCAAATGAATGAATACAATACAAATATTTGTTTGTGATACATGGTACTCTAAACACTGGAAATTAAAGACTCTTGTAGTGTTTAGGGGAACAGAAAGCACCACCTGTTGTTTCAGTCTGTACCTATTCTTAGTGCTCAGGAAACCTCATTTCTCTTTGTATATAAAATGATACTCCCACAAAGGTACAGATAAACCTCTATCCCAATCTGCTTGGCAGGATTTTTACAGGCTGCCGCTTACACAGAATTAAAGTTTATTCCATGCATATCCCAGAATAAGCCCGTCCTTGCAAGACACAGTATTTTTTTCCACTGCATATATACATATACTATAAATATACTTAAGTTATGTTGTTTTTATATGATTGTCAAGCTTACTAAATGCACATGGATGCCAGGGACAACTCAGACTTCTAAGCAATTTGCCAGGATACATATTTAAAATCTAAAAATATACATGTTTAAAATGATGGAACTAAAATTGTAATTTGCCAAAAAAAAATGGTAATTAGATAGCCTTCCTTCATATCTCTAGAATATGAAATGTTTATTTAAAGGAACAGTTAAGTTACCAACATTTATTACTTATTTATGGTCAATGTTAAATGTATTTTGCTGTATATATTATTTACTAATTTCATGCTTTTTAATTAACAGTCAGTTTCCTGCAGCTGCTCCTTCTCTTTCTGTTCAACTTCTTCAGCAGCTTAGTTGCAAGTTCAAGCCCTACTGCTACATAAAGGATCCCACCTAGTGACCAGAGCCACATTAAAAGCACCAGAACACTGGAGGATTCCTTTTAAAGATACAGTGCACCTTCAAGAGCCACAATTCCAGCACTGACTGTGAGTACCATGTGTTGGCATTTCTATAGGGGCAGCTACTTGTTGAATGTACTAATCGAAGAAGTTTTTGTGCCTGCATTTGTATTACTCTCTGCTCTACCTCATCTTCTATATTTTGTGCTACAAGTTAATGAAGATTGTTGTTTGCATTTTAACACTAAAGTCCTTAGCGCCCATGTTCTCCTACAACACACCACACTGAACAGATATCTAATAGACCAAGCACCCACAATCCTCCAAATCAGTGTGAGGGCTCACTCCAGAGAGTAGAGTCTACAAATGTAATCCATATTCTACTACTAGCCTGAGCTTATGGTAAAAGGTGCTGTACAATTCCGGCAACTGCCATATTTAACAATAGTGTTACAATGGTCTAAATAACAAAGTTGGAGTTTATAAGAATGGTTGTCTGCTTACTGCACCAAACAAATTTCCTAAGTTATGATTACTGATACATGTGATGTCATTCCATCTGCTTTGCCATATATAAACACTTTTTTCTCACTAGTCAGAACATATTTTTACATTATATACAGGGCATGCCTAACAAAATAAAATTATTACACTATACATTGTTAAGAATGAAAAATATTGTGGTTGCCACAGTTACCAACAAGTTTGTAGTTCCTAGCAACTGGAGGCAGTCTTATCTTCACAAAGACTACCATGTCTTCTATGTAGGGTAAAACAGCCATATATTACTTAAATAAAAACCCACATTGCTAACATGAGCATACCCACAGGTTCACAGATGGTTTTGATGTATGACTTTAAATGCTGCATTCATGAAAATTAAGAAAACTCGCAAACGCAGCTATGCTGCAACGATTTATTGGGTAATCATGTGAAATAACACTACATGTTTCAGGCATCCTGCCTTTTATCACACTTCAATTTTTCTTCATTTTCATGAATGCGTAATACACATGTGGGAGATTTCACGGTTCTCCAACAAAAGAACCTGCGCTTTAATATCTAGTACAATACCCATCTCAGACCCAGGGAGAACCTATATATTATAGTATGTCTTTAAATGTTAAAATGAAATACCAGTTTATTTCACCATACATAGCTAAAACACACCACACTGCTATTGCAGGGAACTGAATTGAGATTAAAATGCCAAACAATAATTTCAGCAATTAGATATGCAGGAGTGGAAGTGGTTAAACTGGTTATAACTTAGGTTCCGGCATGAGAAGCAGCTCTTCCCTAGTCTGTTCTGTGTAATAACTGTTATAAAATGAGATAAAACATTTGTGTACTTGAGCTTGCAGTAAACGTACCCATACAATAAGGCTATTCAAATGTACCTTTCACATAAATTCATTATGCATTGTTCTGAGAAATTGAACTTTGAAAGGTGATGCTATAAATTTGAAAAGACAACAAAATATTTTGAAAGTCATTTTCCTATTTTAAACTGTCTGCTAACAAAACTCCAAGCAGTCTTTATTTAACACAACTGAGGTTTTGTTGCAGTTGATGCACGTGAAAAAATCATACAAACCACACTGTGTGACACAGGCTGAGGAACAATGTCAAAAATATTCTTACTCATTTCCTTGCTGACATCTATTAACGTGGCTGAGATACTGCTCTATGGGTTAAATGAAATTCCTAGCTAATATATGTATGTATATTTTTATTTCTGAAGTGCAACTTGGTTAAGTAGAGCTGTACAATCAAATGCTTGTGTCCATTTCATTCTTGTTGATGTAAGGAAGGCAAAAGATAAACAAACAAAATAGCAAGAGCACTGTCATACATATTTAACGCAAACTAGAAAAGCCAAAAAATATTATTTTAAAGGCAGTTTCAGTCTATTAAATACTGATTTTGAAAAATAGTTCTGTCATTTCAAAAAGAAAAAATATATAAAAAGAAACCTGGCTGTACAATGAATCTGAATGCTCTATCCATGTGGCCTTAAAGCAAGTAGTAATGTATAGGGTCATCCCCCAGGGACAGAACAGAAGTACCATTGGGCTAAAAGGATCACCACTTATCCCTAATTAAAAAGCAGAGCAAAAGGGCCAGACAGACACTGATTTTGAAGTCACTTAGGGTAGACTGTTTGAATGGAGTTCACTGGGCAATTCTCAATAATATTAGAAATACAAATATGGTTAAACCTAACCAGACTACCATTTGGTCATAAAAGTTTGTGTTTATTTAATAAAAAGTGATTAAAATGACAATAAAATGAAAATAGAAATTAATACAAGAATATAAACAGTTTAACCTTTCATCAGATTGTTTTCTCTTGTATTATTAATTTCTTTCCTTGATATAGTTTGTGGACTGTTTCAAAAATATTTAAGGAAAGAAGGGATATACATAAATGAAATGACAGAGAAAGGCAGTCTTTTTGTCAGTGCTCTGTCATTTAAGGGAATTGTAATATACACTACCGACTAGACAGTCTGTTCCCAGCGTCCTTGGATGCCTGTAGTTTATTGCTCTAATGAGGTCAGTTATTTGATACTCTTGCTGCAGAAGTTTGCATCCCAATTGTATAATGCTAATATTTAGTAAACAACATCAATTTCCAGCTAAAATTCCTAATGGACTAGTCAAGAGCATTGCATTTATCATTATTTACTGCTGGGATCTTTTGCTAAAGAATTTTTTCTTTAAGTAGCCTTGCGTCAACAGAAGGAACCTAAATAGGTCCTTGAAATAAGGAACTTACTGTTGCACTAGTTTTCATTGTTTGACAGTTAGCTACTTCCTCTTCCAGCAGAAAGGAGGAAGTGCAACCAGTTGAGAAGACTTCTGCTATACATGAATACTTCTTGCAAAATTAGAAGGAAGCACAAATATACTTGTTACAAGACCATATTTAGACAGGCCTTGTACACTCCTAGATTCTTCCAAACTGACTTTTACAAACCTGTGAACTTGCAGCTACACCACAGCTGGAGTGTCATTCCCTTCCCTATCTTAGTAAATAAATAGAAAATAGCAGGGGACTTTCACTTGTTTTTCTGAATGGTAAGAACATAGATTCTAATAAAAATGCACTAATTCTGTTCACAAAAATAGTAAGAAATCCAGCACATATATTTAAACCATTTGTGTACTCAGAGAGTTTTGCTATACGATATCTGTTTTACTAGAATTAATAAATTAACACATGAAGTAACTAAACAGATCTAAAATCCAACAGGTATGAAAACGTTATATGCTTTTAGGCTAGGTTAACAGCGCGTATATGCGCTGCGCTTTTATAAACGTGTATTTTCCAGATGTACTTTTCCAATGTACTTACCCGACACAGCGTGAACGCTCCCCTCTGTGTTCGCGGCTCATCCTATCTGGCTGCAGCGTACATACGCCGGCAAAAAATGAGACATCAAGAGTGGCTTTTTTTATGCGCAGTATATATACGTCATGCATGAAAATGCTAGTTGAACCTAGCTTTACTCCTCTTAAAGGGGCATTATAGTGCTGATATAACTGCACACATACATATAAAGCTCCTTTATACTAAGCTAATTGCTGACACAAATAGATAAAAAATGTTTATGGAAGAACTAATACTTGCTTTTTGCTTACCTTAATTAGTTTTCCTGAGAGCTGACATTTTCCTCCCCCCCACTCTCCCTCCTCTGTTCTGCAATTCAGGCAACATGAGAAGAAAAAACTGCCTGAAAACTATTGGTTAAGCAGTGTGGTGACCTTTTGGCCTCATAAATTAAGCTTGTTTACAGAGGGAAAGATAACTTGTGCTCATGTGCCAAGTAGTAAGTAGGGTACTTTTTCATGGAAAACAGGCCAGTACACATTACACACACAATTCCTGGTGCAGGAGTTTATCAGTGCTGCCAATTATTTATCCCCGTTCAACCCGACTCAAAGAAAAGTCAGGCTGACAGAGAAGATGACAGAGAAAAATGCTGTATTAAGGTACATTTTTTAAATACATATTTACAAAACTGTATTTCATTAGTAGAACCTACATTAATATTAGAGTTTTGAAGTGACAGGTACACTGTAAACAAAATTGCTGTCGTCAATAAATTTTAAAATAGAAAGACAATATATTATGGCTTATAGCCCTTCCAGGGGAGGGGCGCCCATGTCTCCTTGCCATGCTGACCAAACATATCCCCAATCAGCACTATTATATTAGTTTCACACTCTTTATCTTTCTATTTAATTTCATTTCTGCATGTAGAATTATTTGACTTCACAAAAAAAAAAAAAGTAGGCTATAAAGTTTGGGTTAAAATAGACTACTACATAATATAAAATGGAATGCAGAATAGAGTAACTCAATAGGCTCACTGTCTCTGTCCAGAAATAAACTAGTCTTACATTCAGATTTTCCATGGTCCCTTTTGGGGCTACTTCTTATGTTCAGATTTTGCCAGTTGGGGGACCATGGTACGGAAACTCTGATTGTGGGAGTTTGGCACAGAGACGCTGCCATCTAAATTAATAACATTGTCTAATTTCATTTGGAACGCAGGACAGAAGTAAAAATAATATTTATAGAGCTCATAAAGCATTGTGAAATATTTTTACAAAAAATGTAGACAGATTACCCATGTCTGCTGCACAGTTGTTTATTTTACCAATTTTTTTTTTTTCATTAATCGAGTTTGCACTATGTGTACTCAGCATACACTTTGTTTTTTTTAAAAGGACAATAAATGCTCATTTTTCTAGAGGTAAATCTAAATAATACTCGCTGACTTGTTTTGTTCTTCCAGCGCTGCCTCCTGCTTTTCACAACAATGATCTTAGTTTCTTCTCTGTGCAGGCGGTGATCCGTAAAAAGTATGTTTTTATTATTGTCCAAAATAATAAATACACAAATAAAGTGCTGAAAAGTAATAATTCATTTTTTATTTTTTTATTTCTTTGCCCTAGACAAGTGATGCCCAACCTACGGCCCGCGGGCCTTTTCTGGCCCGCAAAGCGGTGCAATCCGGCCTGCGGCATGAAATGGCCCGCAAGGCGGTGCTATCCGGCCCGCGGCCTGAAATGGCCCGCAAGGCGGTGCTATCCGGCCCGCGGCCTGAATTCTGAAATGTTGCGTATAAGTCAATTCGCCAGCTAAAGACAGTCGCAATAGACTGTTACGACTGCAGTCATATCTTTATAATGCTAATATTGTCGCAGTTGCTACTTTACTATGGAAAAAACTGTCACAGCTGTTACCGGTACTTTAAAATTTGTCGCGGTTGCGATTTTAAAAGTGACGACTTTGAAGCGGCCCGTGACATGCATTTTGCAATTTTATATGGCTCCCAGGCCAAAAAAGGTTGGGCATCATTGCCTTAAACAATAAAGGAAAGTTTGAATGGTTTCAGTAATAGAGATCACTCACTCTCTGCATTACTAGTCATTGAGAAATGAGCATGTGGCTAATAATAATGCTAAAATAAGTTTTGGTGTTTTGTCACACCTGTCCTTTTCACATGTATTTCATTTTACATAAGGAGAGGCAGTGCGTATTAGGCCCCCATCTTGTGGCCTTCTATCAAGCCTAAATGTTTGTTCTCTGGAACACAGCATTATTTCGTGCCTTTTTTTTTTTTTTTTTTTTTTTGAAGGTTTCCTCTTTCAGTTACACGATCATACAGCAACTCTTATCCAATCATAAAAATAGCACTGAGGGAGAACTGAACATGCCAAGGCTCCTACATCTCCTTCAGAAATAAAACAAAAAGCAGCAGATGGCATGCACTATGGTAACCAATATTGATAATAAGCCAAAATCCTTTTCTGTCTGCGCTCACTTTATTTAATGTTTGCAAATAAAATTAAATGTGCATGAGAATGTTGCCTCTTAAAAGCAGGTGCGTTTTCTGATGCCAATACTTTTATTCTTTTTCCAGTACTTCTTTCTTAGACGGTATTTACAGCAATCAGAGTAACATCTTTTATTTCTGTATTCTGAAGTCTATGATAAATTAACATATCTTTAAAAAGGTCTTTAAAATGTGTATACACATTTTCTTTTTCTTTTTTTTTTTTGATCATGTAATAACCAAAATGTAAGCTTGGTTTGTTATTTAATCCTTTATGGATTTCCCACTGACAAAATACCAAGGTGTGGAACAAATCCACCTTACTGTCAAGGATGATTTTCAGCACAGCACAAGTCAAACAACTGAGCAATTATTCTAAAGCCAAAGATCTCTGGAAAATATGTGTTCACCAGTGCTGCCAGCTCCCCAACCCAGCAAACATAATTCATTTACAGTTATAGCAAATAGTTTAGTTTATGTCTTCATAATACAAGTTCTGTCCCGTTTCCTCATACACAAAGCAAAGCCAGCACACCTCAATTAATTATCATCAGGGATGTAACTACTGGTTGTCCAATGGTACTGGCCCAGAGACCATAGGGGGACCGGCAGTGCACAAATATTTTAATTTACAGGGAAGGACAAAGAAAGCTGTGATATTACATGGTCAGTGAATAACTCCAACTGTAGGGATTAAAGGAGATCACTAAATAGAGGAAGTTCGATTAAGAACATAGTGATATTTGAGGGAATGCAGGGGTGATTTTCAGCAGGGTCAGGCAGGATTGAAGACACAGTTACAGTTGTAAAAAGATTTGTACCATTATCTTACAGTTTTCTATAGGCAATTTAATATAAAGTTCTAGATATATTAGAAAGTTAGAGCTCAGGGAGTAGGTCCTGGGGCAGGAAGGGACAAGGGGCCCAGTCCCAAGTATTGTACCTGGGCTCACTTGCTTCTAGAAAGGCAACTATTAGGAAGGAGGGTCCATGACTGACAGCCCAACTGGAATTAGCCAGTTATTGGGCAGGATGATGAAAAAGGGATTCTTATTGACTTGAGTCTTTGTTTATAATATTTTCCAACTCTTTTTTTTTTTTTTTTTATGCTTATGTCACCCTCAGACCTAGGAACTTGCTGGGTTTCACCCAGAAACTTCAGGTTTGCAAAGCAAATACCAGGTCTCCAGGGAAACCCTCAAGTTATTGGGGCCAGGGTCTGCAGCCATGCCTCATCCCTGCCCTAATCCCACCTTTTCACCCAATTCCTGTCACATTTAGCTTTTTACATCAACCTGGTTTGCAGTTATTATTGCAGGCCTGCCCTCAATATGATTCGAGGGAATTAAAGTTGCGAGGTATGGATATCCTAATTCATAGTCTAGACAGATAGGCAGGCGAGTGTTCTACTTCCCTATAAATAGTGTTTTCCCTTTCAACCACTAGGTTATAAACTGGTGAAAACATCATATAATCTTATAGGAAGGTATCTTAAGAAATTGCTTACAGGTTTGTTAAAGCTTACCTTTATAGTTAAATGTGCCCATTCTTTGCATGGTTGATACCACTTACATTATATTGATTGGTTAATGTTGCCTAACTGTTTTGTTCATGTAATAAACATATGTAATAAAGGACCTGTCAATGAAAATGACAACCATTTTCATGT
The DNA here is from genome assembly GCA_019650415.1 of Pipa parva. Classification (NCBI taxonomy): domain Eukaryota; kingdom Metazoa; phylum Chordata; class Amphibia; order Anura; family Pipidae; genus Pipa; species Pipa parva. The sequence goes on from WMED01000515.1 coordinate 22,786, forward strand.
CAGCAAATGTATTATCCGTTGAGTCCCACATACATTATAGTTCTGCAAAGTAGACTTGAACAAATGATACCATTTTGATGTCATATAACAGAAGATTTATTTCTATGTATACACTAAGCTTAAACAATGATGCAAGGCTTAGTTCTAGGGAAATCATTGACACATATAAAGCAAATCTCTAAGTTGTGCATAAATTCAATTATTTGTTCCTGTTCTGTTTTTGTTGCTATGACAATTCTATGTGCTTTATCAGTGACATATTCCATCAAGGGTCGATAACTGGCAATGCTCCACTCTCTGCACAACATGCAACGTGCACTTGTTACATATTATAGAACATATACCGCAGTATTATTGCTTGAAAGTGGCCAAGTTGACATCACCGATTATTACTCTAAAAGTAATACAAAGGGAACTTGGGGGGAAAAAATTTACAGGAAGCTGCTGGCAGATTGATACAGCCTGACAAGAAAAAATAACTTAAGGGAAAAATTGAGAGCACAGAATAACAGGAAGCTTAGTCATTTCTGTAAGAAAAAAAGAAACGAGTCAGAAAAGTGTGAATACCAGAAGAAACCATGAAATAAAACAAGATGGATGGATATTCAGAGCAGCGAGAGTATCGTTTGTATACTGAACAACCGTAAATATCCGATTGGTTGACTACATTCCACTCTTTTACGTGAACCAGTTCAAACCTATGGTTAAGTAAATCATACTCGATCTAAATGATTAACAAATTCTGATGCTTGCCAACTAGTACTTTGGAAAATCCTCCGGAAATGAATATATCACCTAGAAACATGTAAAGGAGGTATGCACTGTTTGCTTACATTGCATGCAAGCTAATGAATGTATAAAATACCCTATGATGCAGTCTGGTTATTGTACTGCTTTAAGAACAGTAAAACACAGCCCCCAAGCAAACTGGACCAGAGTTCCCATCTTCTTGTTCAGTTCTTGAGGGATACTATAAAATGTAAGTTAGCTACATTTCTGTGTTATAAGCAAATGAATTAGCTCATCTCCTAAAAGCCTAAGGGCAGAGTCTGAAGTTGGGGGAAGTAAAATTGAAGGTAACATGAGGAAGCACTTCTTTACAGAGAGCATGATCATAATATAGAATAGTCTTTCAGCAGAGAAATTACATACAAATCCAAAATTCAAGCTTGCCTAGAATAAATACTAGGACATTTTAAACAAAGATAAAAATCTGTCATTTATTCTAATGGGCAAAGCAGATAAACCAGTCATATTTTTCTGCCATCAAATTCTATATTTCTACATACAGCCACAGTCCTTAGAAACGCAAATAACTTTTGCCAGTTGAACGCCTTCCCTTCTACTTCAAGCCTTTTGGGTGGTCAAAATATCTTTTCTATACTGGAAATTAGTAATATCACAGTCATAGTTCCTGTAATGTGATGAAGGTACCGGTACTAACACTGGCGAGTTAAGGGAAGACGTTAAACTGAACACACTCTGTTATGGGCCATATGATTATGTCGAGAGTTGAACTCTACTTATAATCCTCTACAAACACTCATGCCAAAGCAAAAGTCAAGGCAGGCAGTGTTCAAGTTAGTTTGGAGGAGGGGGTGGGGGGGAGGTCTGACACGCATTAGGTAATAGTAGCCACTTTTCGGAAACAGCCAACATGAAGGTAGAAAAATTTAGAACAAAATAAAAATGATGTTCAGGTAACATCACAAACTTTGTTCAGTAAAAGGATTATTGTCTAAGCATGAAATAGACATACCAAGATGTAAATTATCTCTGCTGCCAATAAAGTGCATGCAGATCATATGGTAGTGGACAACTTTAAAAAAGTGTAACACAAGATGATCTGTTGGATGAAAATTCAGTTCCAGTGTTTGAGATTTAGGCACACAACTCATGATGCATTCATGAAGTTAATTCTGGCAACTTAAGCAATTACTTTAACACTAGAAGTTTAGTTTCAGCAGTGCAACACTTTAAAATTACTTTACTACATCCTCTAACTCTTTCCACAAAATAGCAATTGCCGTTTCTTTCCAACGGAAAGTCTCTAGCAATAGTAATACAAGGTCCTTACAACATACTGGCTTTATTAGTAACTTCTAATAACAATTGCAGGTTAACAGGATCATCAGACTGCGTAATGGTACATTATATCAACCAGGATAAATCATAGAGAATAATAACTACCAGCACCCATCTTGAGAAAGTGTTTTGTTTACAGTACATAGGTTAAAAAAAAATGGTGTTAATGTGATAGAATTATTTGAATGGGCATGCTCTCTTTCTGCATGTTACAAAAAGTTGCTGACCAGTTATCAATACTTCACATCCTTGACAAAGTGTTAACGCCCCAACCATAAACAGTATTATCTTTCCATGCCAATAGGATGACTTGGCGGAACAGACCATTTCTTTTTACTATGCATGGAAGAGCTGTCAACGAATTGCATATACTATATATAAGAATCAAGCTTAGTTGTGAAAACTGGGTTATCATACCAACAAATTAAGGGGTCTAAAAAAATAAATAGTAGGCTTTAATTAATGAGAGAACATGGGGATTTCTTAAAACATTATTGCTCTGGAAAGCTAAGAAAGCATTTTTCCATTTTTGCTGGTAATTACACCAGTATAAGTTAGTACTCCAATTACAGTCTATTACTTACATTTTTCATTGTATTCATCACAGCTGGCTCTGCAATATTTTGTGCTACTGTACTATTTGTGGGCTAGCAGTGCAAATCAAAGGGGAGAAAATGGTTTCCTAATGTGCCCCAGACTGACAAAAGAACAGCAGTCTGGATACAGGTAGGGGGGCACTGACTATTTGCCTCATCTATTCCCTACAATAATATGTAGTCTATGCTGAGTAACATTTAAATTTATGTTTTATCCAACATTTGCAAAAAAAGGTAAAATTAATGCTCCTTAAATATAGAATTCTTGTGTTCTTTCTATGGACAATAACACCTAATATTAATCTGCCCAATAAACACAAGGAACACAATTATTAATCAAATCTTCTGCATTAGCTTTAGAAAATACTATAGGTCACTTCAAGGCTATTTTTTTTCCCCCAAGTTTACTTTTTTGACCTCAGTCATAAATATAGAGGGGATTATTGACTAAGAATGGAACTTGACTGTCAAAATCTCATACAGTGGATTCTGACAGCAAATACACGACCGTGACAATATTCCCAATGTAAAGTTGCGACTGTGACCATATTCTCATAATACAGTAGCCACTGAGACAGTAATCATTTGCGACTGTCTTTAGCTGGCAAATTAAAACCATTACACAACAATTGAGACTTTAGCCAATAACCCCCAGAGGGTCTGAAATTAATCTGAGAACATTGGCATTCTGGTTTGTCACTGGCATATGCTCAAGTTAAAAATGTCTATAATCAAGAGAAAAGCAAACATCAAAAAAGGAAAATCAGTAACGTACCTTCAATTGCAGTTTTACTAGTCCTAGTTAAATAGGTGACATTTCAGCCAAAATGAGAACAATTTATTTTTGGCCTTAATGGTTCTTTACATTTTCTTAAATGCTTGAATTCTGAATATGGTTCTATAAAATATAGATCAGAAGAAACAGGATTTCTGAATTGGTATGAACAGTGATCACTGCTTGTTACATCTGACAATGCATACGATAATTGTAATTAAATGTCAGGCAGCGCAAACAATAAAATACATTTTGCGATTTAGTCTATTCTCCTTTTGCCCTGGGCACTGCCTTTGGCTGAGCATACTCAATCAAATGTCCACAATCCTAATGAAGGACTTATGAAGTAGACTGAAATGGGTTTTATTTTGCTCCTGTACATTAATAGTTGATTAGAGTGGTAGAGTCTCCATACAATCCATAACCACTACGGATCAACCACAAAGAAAACTCTGGAAACTGTAAGCATCATAGAAACCCAAGAATAGAGAAAACAAGATACAGAAGACACATACCCACTGTAAAACACCTAAGCACTTTAATAGGTGCTCGAACAGACACACACTTAGGTGTTTACAGTGGGAATGTCCCCTGTATTTTGTTTTTTCTCACCAGAAGGTAAATATTCAGTAGAATATGGAGTACAGCAGTAGTATAGTTTTTCTTTAAGCAGAAATAAATGAAAACAATGGCAATTTTTACAGAGAAAGGAACGAAGGAGAGAAAAATATGTTGACGATTTGTTTTTTGGCACAAAAGCAGGCAGCACATGTCTATCATGCTTCCTTCCCATTTTAAGCAGTTATTCATTTATATACTGGTTCACACTCTGAAGAAGTATTTCTGTAATGTGTCCATTTATTCCTTAAACAACAAATAATTCGGTCAAATTGCTTTTCTCAAAATGCATTTGTATTCCCAAAAGCTTTCTATATGGCCCCAGACATGAGAGTGGTGGTAAATCAGTATCATTCTCATAAGACAATATTGTAGGCGTTATTTTAGCTTTAGGGTATCACACACCATATTGTTAGGCTTTGCAGATTCCATGCTAAGCCTTGTTTGTCATTTTCTATGTGACTGGATGTCAAACTACAAAATAAATGCCCTGGATGCCTTTTGCTTATAACTATTGTCAGGTTACGTTACATGCAGTTTAATTCATGCTATTGAAGGAAGAGAACAAAGCTTCATTAAAAGGAATGTAATTAAAAAAATAAATAACTGGTGGGTATTGTGATGCAGTAAAGAAAACAAAAACAGATAACCTAACTCTGTATTTTAGTATAAGAAGAAAAAAAAATTAGCTAAACCTTTAATTTCAGGTATATAATTGTAACAGGCATATGTTAAATAGTTTTCACCTATTCGGGCCTAGCTGCAATGTAGCTTTAAAGTGGACCTGTCAGGTCCATTTAACAGACTCTTTTTAAGAAGCAGGGTGACGTCTTAGCTCCATGCTTTTAGCATGGAGCTAAGACTGTAGTAAAAGAAGCAAACTCCCTGCTTCTTTTCTGCTCTGATGCCCGATTTAAATCAATAGTCAAGTGGGACGGAGCTAAATGATGATTGGAGGAACTATAATGTCAATCAGATCCCTGCTAGATCATGATTTAAGGGCTCTGATTGGTGGAACTTTTATGTCAGTCATCCATTTAGCCCCACCCAACCAGACTTGAGATTCTAGTCGGGCATTGGAACAGACCCTGACAGGTCCACTTTAATAGACTGGTAACTCAGAACTAAACAAATCGCATTTATCTTGGCATGGTAGTTAACCAAATACAGCACTTGAATATATATTATCTTTGAAATGGAATTCACAAACTGTACTGCTTTCTGTGTTTTTTCCATAACTGATAGTAGCCATGTTGTATGTGTTGGTTAAAGAAACCCTACCTAGTCTCATTGTTTTCCATGGGACTTTAGATAAAAAGTATTATTTAAGTATCTTAAAAAGGCCAATTATAAGGTTAAATATAGTTTCTAGTCACCATTTATAAGAAAAGATTATCTAAAATTTATTTATGGGAGTGATGATTTCCAACGCCTCCAGATGTCTTACGATTTGGTTCCGGTTTATCCATAATAGTCTAAAACAGTGACGCCCAACCTACGGCCCGCAGGCCATATCCAGCCCGCGACCCGGTGTTATCCAGCCCGCATTCTGAAATCCAAAATGTTGCGTACAAGTGTGAATTCACCAGCTAAAGACAGTCGCATCTTTATAATGAGAATATTGTCGCAGTCGCAACTTTACTATGGAAAATTGTTGCAGCTGTTATTTTAACGTTTGTCGCGGTCGCAATTTAAAAAAAAAGTTGCGACTTTGAAGCGGCCCATGACACACGTGTCGCAATTTTATATGGCCCCCAGGCCAAAAAGGTTGGGCATCACTGGTCTAAAAAGTTACTAACACCACATTTATTAAGCTAACAATATTCATTCAAGATAAATCCTACTCTAAACAAATACATGAATACCTAAACAACAGGCTTTACACTTTAGCTACAAGCAAGGAAATAGTTGCCTTAAGGAATAACACACTTTATGCTAAGAGTCTCAGTTCTATAAAATGATTTTCTGATCTAATAAGAGTGACTGAAGAAACAGCAGCGTTATTCCTGTCAAATTTTATTCTACTTTTATTTAAAACGAAAACATTTCTCATTCATATTACATGAAATTTTTGACGCATTCAAAAGTCATATTGTGTCAGTTCTCTCTTTAAATTATTAATATGAACAGTGAAAAGACCAGGAGAAAATAGCTGTTTGCCATGAGAATATGTCTAATAGTAAAAACTGACTTAATGTTACTAAAAGTAAACTGAGAATCCATGCATGAAAGAGTCTTTATTAGAAAAAGACTGCTTTTGGCTATGTGTGTAGCCATAAGAATTGCCTTAGCCTTACTATACAAGAATTCTGTAAAGTGAACATCTATTAATGCATTATTAAAATCATCCTATGCATGCACAACTGATCTTTTACTTTACTCAGAACATAGATTTACTAAAGGTTACAAACCCTGTGTAAATATTCACAAAGTTAGATTTCATAAAGCAATATTACCCAACATATACAGTATATTGAATGTACTTGAAACGGGAACATATATTTATAATACATATCTGTGTTCTAACATGCTGTGTAAAATTTAATATCTTTGCCTATAAATAATACTGTACATTCCAATGTTCTAGCGCAAGGATGGTGAACCTATGGCACGTGAGCCGTCGCCAATTCTGTCTTCAGTACAGGCCGCGGACCTGAACTGAAGGAGCGCTAGCTTGCAGGGGAGTTCTCCTCCTCTGACGCCGGCGTGATGACGTCACTCACCAGCGCCGGCACTTTGGGTGACACCCTGGTGAGTGACATCACCCTTTTGTTCTAGTGCCATTTGCATTTATATCATTACTTCTCATTTTCTGTTGCACGGATTACTATCTCCAATAAAGACAATCGTTTGTTACACAAAAGCGGATTTTTTTTAACCTGGATTATAGCTGTACCTGTCCTCAGTAGACTCATATTAGGTATACAGCTATCATAATTTATTGCATATTGTGCTGCTTATGATTTCACTGGTAACCTTTCTGCTGCCTTTCAAATAGCTTTTATCTGAGCATGCTCAGGGTTAGGAACAGGCTTTATATAAGTAGAAGGGAAAGAGATTGTAAACTCTCTGAATAGTTCTATGATGTCAATTGGGAAGAGGGGCTTATTGGCACTGTACAGGAAAAGCCTGTATACAGTATGGCTGTGGCAGCAGAGCTGTTTAAATAGGAGGCAATTACCACTGATCCCAAAGTAGTTTTTGGATTTGAATGTTTAAGTTGGATTTCTATATGTATACACAGTGGTCGGCAAAGTGCGGCTCGCGAGCCACATGCGGCTCTTTAGCCGCCTTGTTGTGGCTCGGGCCGCACTGCCGAAGCCCCGCTCATGACCGCCGACGGCTCTTCTGATTGGCTGTCGGTGGTCATGGGGTCGGGAGAGGGCACGCCTCCCTCCTCCGGCGGTTATCGCCGCTGGAGGAGGGAGTGAAATGGCTCCCTCCTGAATAAAGTTTGCCGACCCCTGTGTATACATCTCAAATATAATGTTTTATTCAAACTTTTCATACACTTTAACAGGTACCATGGTTTCCAATTGAATTCAGCTGGTTAGTTTATTTCAACTAACCAGATAGCTACCTATGTAGCTATCTGGTATGCAGCTAAAAAGGGATGGTTGGGTAACCTTTTAACAAGGGGCCTCAAGGTGTACTGTACTGTTACACAGTACAGTGAGTGTACTGATAATAAACTAGTTCAGGTGTGCACTGAAGGGCTGCAGGGAATCCAGTGGAGTCTGCAGTATGCAGCCATTTAATTATCATCACTGTACCACTGAGAATATTTAGTATTTTTGCATATAAATGAATTTGAGTAAAACCAATAATGAGCTTATAGTTTATTTTTTTTGAGTTGAAGGGAATTTAATGGAGAACTATTACTCTAAACTAAAACTTACCTGATCAATCAGCAGCAATACAATAAAGCACATGTGCAGAAGGAAAAAAAAACCATCTTTGCATGCATTTTATATAAAGTTTGTCAAACTGTGCCGGGGGCGGGTACTATAACACTGTATACTTAAAATACAGGGGGTGGAAGCTACAGGCTGCCGGCAGTTTTCATCTTGAGATGAAAGCTGATCTAGGGGCACATTTACTAGAGTTGAACAGGCTTTTTGACTAGTAAATGCAGGAGAAAGACTATATTTAACAATATCGGTGTTTTCTACTATTTATTAAACTGTAAAAAATATTTTAGCGCATAAAATAATTCTCCAACCTCAGGCTGGCGTAAAACCTATTGTTCCATGTGGTGATGGTCCTGTAATTTAACCAAAGTCCAAGATATTTCCCCATTAAAATGGGACATCAATATCGATCTTTAATGGAAGGAACCATCATAGAAAAGCATTGCAAAGTGTCCCCCTGTTAATGATATGGTCAAATAGGTATTAGTAAATATGCCCTTAAAATTAGTCTACTGCTGCTAGATCGATCAGGTATGTTTAGTTTAGAACAATAGTGCTCCTTTAATATCTCTTTAATTCTTAATTTATCGGACTATAATGACAATAACATTTGAGTTTATAGCCAGACTATTTTACTTCAGTCCATAATCAGTGCACTACAGTAGACAAGGCACACCGAGTATGTGCAGTGCATTAAAGGAGTAGTACTAATGGCTCATTCCTTCAGGGGTGATTCTTAAGGTGTTGGTTGGGGCTGGGATGTTTACCAATAAGCACTTGCTGGTACACACTACTGCACCTTTTGACACAATATATCTCTAAGCTCACCTTTAATCTTCTTTCTCCAACTATATAACTATACCAGTAGCTCTACAGGATGCCTTGTCCTAGGGCACACCTACAGGTCTCCCACCCCCAGGTATCCTACCCTTTAAAAGGGAAGGAAATAGCTCCCTTTAAATCACACAGAAAAACTCTCTCTCTCGCAGGGTGGATCATCCACATCAGCTGGCTGGCAGAGAGTGAACCATTTTACTAAAGGACACAGATCACCTGACCTTTTACTAACCCATCAGGTAAGGACCCTGCATATACCATAACCTTTATAGCTGCTACTGCATAGCAGCTACAACCACAATACATAGAACTTGATTCAAGACTTGAAATTTTACTTATACAGCATTATTAAACCTTTTATTACATATATATTACACAGATAGCTCTATTTTACTTTACCTACTCTGCACATTCAAAACAGATTATCAAATTCAACAGGCTGTTTATTGTATGGAAATACAGGAACCAGTAACCATCGCCGATTTGTTTTCAGAAGTGTACTGCTTTGAGAAATCTGAGAATAATTTGCATCCAAGTGGCAAATACATAAATATAAAACAATATACAAAGCTAAGCCAAATGATACAAGCTATATGTTTGTCTCCTATCTTTCGTTTTTGGGATCAGTGTAAATTATGAGTATACCCTGTGACTGTCATGCGATTTATCCTTACCCTCTAAGATGAGTCATTTATGTACATGATCAGCCTATCCTCAGCAATATTATTTGTGTTATTAGTGTCTCTATAAAACTACCCAAATAAAAAGAGAATATTTTTGAACCTTGATTTATTACATGCGATTCATAACCATCAGGGATTTTTTCTCTATGCTTATTATTTCACTTCTCCTAAGATTTCTGTAACTAAGCTTTTTATATTTAAGTCATCAACCTCACAATTAGCTTTCACATATAATGTAAATGCACTTGTGGAGAATAACCATAAAATAAATGTTATCAGGTGTCAGTGCAGTCTGGCATCTCAATACATATTTTTTTTCAAAACATACAGTACAGGCAGTAATCATTTTATGTAACGTATGCAGTGTATGCAGTGACTAATAGCAAATATATGTAACAAGACACTGAACTAACCAAAACATTTTTTTGTTTTAATTGTGAGAATAAGTAGGGGGTGCTTACAATAGATTGTGCCAGTACCTACACAAGTTCATAGAAAAAAAAAAAGGGAAAATTATTATTATTATTAATGAATAAACAAGCAGCAGAGGGTTGCAGTGTTTGTATCAGTACTCCAAGGATGTATTTAGAAATTTGTTTGTTTCAAAGCAGAATCAATTTGCTATATATTCTTATAATGACAAAGCGTGCAAGTATTAAATTGAATACTTTATGTTGGTCAATAACAAATTTCTAATTAAAGACAGATCAGCTTTCTAAGTGATCTTAAAGCATAAAGAGGAAGCGACTATTTGTTAAACTTCTAGCCAGTCAACTTTTTATTTACCAAGATCATTCACAGTTTTTTACCGATTTCGTCTCTATCAAAATTTACTAAGCCCTTTCCAACTTTTTTTTTTTTTTTTACCGATACATTTCGTCAGATTGAAGGTGGCAAAAATCCATTATTCCCTACGGAGATGGGTCTGTAAAATATTTCAAAGTCCCTATTACCTTAATCAGTGATATTGATATCAAAGGGCGACATTGACATTAATTGTAGCTGTATTACCGCATCAATACTTATCGATATCTATTTTAATAGACATTTTTTCACATTTCAGAAATGAGGAAAAAAAGGGAAAATGCAACAGAAAAAAATGGGTGAAAGTCGCGGAAATGATGAAAAATGGCGATATGGTTTCCCGACTTCAGTAAATGCTACCCTAATGCTAGGGACACACTGGCATATGAGGCAGCTCATTTTTAAAGAAAAAGCATGTCGCAAAAATATACCGCAGCATTTTCCTGGCATATTTTCACAATGCTCTTTACATATAAATAAATAACAATTATGCGTCGATTTTCTTCCTTGTGTGACCGCTACTGTTCAATTCCTATTGCTACCAATCCTGTCACACTGTAAGAATTGCACTCCATCTGCTTGAAAAAACGCCACATGAAGCATTCTATCACATGTTATTTTCTATGAAAGGCAAGTCGACATTGTACACGCAACAGTCATTGTTCTCAATGGTTTTTCATGACTGTGTATTTTCAGCATTTTTTCATAATATGATTTTTTTATTTTTTAAAACGACACAAACCTATACACCAGTGTGACCCTGGCCTAAGACTTTAACTCAGTGGTTCTCAATTGTTTTCTGCCATGCCCCCCTAGGAAGAAGAAAACATTTTGCGCCCCCCCCCCCCCCCCCCCCCCCCGCGACTGTAAATAGTATCATAACCAGCCAGCCAGCCACACACACACACTGTAACCAGCCTCACACTCACACTAACCAGCCTCACACACACACACTAACCAGCCTCACACACACACACACACACACACTAACCAGCCTCACACACACACTAACCAGCCTCTCACACACACTAAGCAGCCTCTCTCTCTCACACAAACACACACTAAACAGCCTCTCTCTCTCACACAAACACACACTAAGCAGCCTCTCTCTCTCACACACACACACACTAAG
>WMED01000516.1:5175-34206 GCA_019650415.1 Pipa parva
AGGATAAGGGGCAGTTAGGGTGAAGCTTGAGATCTCAATTAGGAGCCAGAAGGGGTAATCTCCACAAGGTAAAAGGTAAAGAGTTCTTGCTCAGACAGGGCTACAGTATATTGTGTGGAGACATCTTGTTGGAAGGAAACTGACATTCCTGATGCATAAAAGAGAGACTGTTGTGAGAAATTGTATTGAGCTGTGTTGTGACCAATTTATTATTGATGCAATAAAAGTTATATACATTGTCAGATGAATACCTCCCCTACTGCAGCTCTCTTCCAGGTATGTATGTGACTGAACTTGAACCAACTGCACATGCTCAGATCAGTTTGCGCATGTACAGTAGTTAGATTTGGTAAAATTTAGGAGGGAGTGGGTAGTATATGACAACTGACATTACATACATACCAGGAAGATATCTTCAGCAGCGGAGGTATTCCTCATTTAGTGTACTGCTGCTAGATTGATCAGGTAAGTAGAATTAATGACTATAGTGAAAATTTTATTGTTTAAATTGTTATGTTGGTGCTATAAAAAGTACCATATTTTATTTTCTTTAGATAATTCAAAGATAACTAATCATAAAGATATTCCTAATTTAGCATGGTGTCATGTGATTACTTTATGTACCAACAATTAGGGGATAGCAAAATTTTAGTCTGATATTTGGTACGGTTATTTGTTAACAACATTATTGTGGATAAAATTTACATATGTTTGCACGTTTTTGAAATGGATATGTGTGACCTATAAAAGGTTTTCTAATTAAATTAAAGGGAAATTAATTCATTGTCTACCATTGTAAAATAACCCTTGGGGAGGGATACACTACATTAATCTCCCTTTGGAATCTTGGAATAGCATAAAAATACTAAAGATCCTGTTAAACCCTTATCTATCTTTTTTTTTTTTTTTTCTGTGTGAAATATGCCATGCACTAGTCGTTTCTAATTCCTAATGATGTTGAAAGTGTTGTGATAATTATAAGTTAGAGATGCAACGAGATTACAAATTGGAAAATTACTTATAAGTGATGATCTAAATGCCTTTGGAAGAATTTGGCATTTTACAAAGAGAATATACGTAAGTATTATGACAATGATTTATGGATTAATGCTCAACACTAACTACAATGAGAATGAGTTATACAATCATCCCCTAACAAACTAAGGGTTGAGAATAAATTCATGCTTTACCCTTTGCTAAATTTTAAAAGGGTCATTTCAAGTTATGGAGAATGTCCAAAAAAATTAAAAAAAATAAAAAATAAAATCTTGAAATCTGATGAAATTGCACAGCACATGTAAATAGTAGCCATGAATATGAATATGCTGTTATCCTCAAACTTTATCTTCTAGGCAAATAATTTTGTAGGCTACCAAATACTCAGTCACTGTCACACTTACTCATGTGAACCATTTCTGAGTTGGAAAACATTTAACATCAAAATAAAATAATTACTGAGAAATCTAAATTTCTGACAGGTAGAATTGAAAACCAATATAAATTATGAATAAGATGCATGAAATATGTTTTGAGTCAATTTGGTCTTTCTTGTCCAAAATAAGTTAATCCGCTATGTAATGATTATTGTGTGCAGGTACATAAGATATGTAGGATATAGCCATAGGAGCTCAGACTGTACCAGCAAAGCAAAGATGTGATGATGAAATGTGAGTTGTTACCATAAGGCTTGGTTCACACGAACAAATTTTCCTCTGCGTTTTTAAAAAATAAGCACAAAATAATTTAGGCATTTTTAACATCTCTCTCCAGTTTGCATATATAATTTCGCCAGTGGAAAATGGTGAAAATTTATATTTTGTACAATTTTGTCCAGGCAAAAATTCTCTCATATCGTATCCGGTAAACTTTAAAATTTTGTTCAGTTTTCTTCAAGCAAATATTTTCTCGTATCAGACCCAGACCAGTTCGTGACCTCACTATCACGGTGCTGCTCACTGAACTGATTTGACTTTTATTTTGTTAGATTTTTCTCATCATGTTTCTTACTGCTGACAAAACACTGCATTGCAGCGAGAAAGCCTCAACTGCTATTGTTAGCGTGGTATCTCATTGGCGTTTTCTATAGTTTTATATCTGTATATGTTTTTGGCAAATTTTTGCCTGGGGCTTATTTATAAAAAATATAAGGGAAAATCACAATTGTGGCCGCAGCCTAAAAGCTTGAGAAAGTGTGCCGGTTTTTAGCTTAGATATGTTCATGAACCCCTGTGGTTTGGTTTGGTTTCTTACAGTGGATTTGGTTCTGAATTTTAAAAGAGAAATAAGCACGTGTTTATGTACCTTGTGTCTTTTTTTGACCATTGTTTGATCTTTCCTGGGATTGACATTGCTTTTGACAATTTTCTACGCACAGTTCATCTCTAATTTATATACCTTGGATGAGAGTAAATGTCTGTCAAGTTCAAAAAGTAATGTTAAACTTTTTCCTGTGAACTTTTGTAGGAAACTCAAACTGTGTCAGTAATGACCGTAATAAAACATGATCTTTATAGTGAAAGAAATAGATCATGTTTCATGCTTCTCCGGCCATAGACAGTCTATAACAGCTTTATGAAACTGTTGATCTGTTTTAACTGCAATATTGATTCGGCATTCACCAGGATTACTGGCTGTGAAAATTAGAATTTTTTCATTTTATTTTGCACAAGTAACATAGTTTATAAGACTGAAAAAAAAACACATCCAATTCAGCCTGTAAGTAAGTAAAAGCAATTAGATACTTTATACTCCAACTAGTTTACTGCGGGTGTTATACATCTCTTATTCAAATAAAAAGGGAAAAATGTAATCTTAAATGAAACATTTCCCAAATACATTTTAGGCCAGGGCTAGCATATGCTATTTGAGCTGGAAAAATAGAATCCATAGTTTCCTATGAGATAAACCACATGGGCCACTTTGTTTTGCATCTTAGACAATGAACATAATTACAATTAGCCCTGGTGATACCAATAACAGTAAATTGTCATTGACAGTGCTCTTAAAACAATGCTTGCACACAGTACATTTGCTTATAGGCTCACTAAAGAAAAAGTTCACTTTAAAAAAAATATCCATTTTGCAGAATGGAGCTCTTCCCTTATCCATGGCCAAATGTGTCTAAATGGTGAGTGTGAAATGGAACCACACCCTATATAATTTTCATTCAGTTATAAAAATGGGCCTGATAATGAATGAACACAACAAAAATACTTCCATTCACAGTATCATATGTTTTTAGCATAGTGCAAAGTAGAAATAGCAACAGTAAAACAGTGCGAAGAAGATTACATTTCAGAATGTATCAGAAGTCTAAGCACTATGTTGCAGCACGGCAGATCAAAAAGCAGGGCCTGGAATACAATGAGCACTAGTTGAGCTGAAGCATATTGAACATTCTTAGCACCCTCAAGATTAACAAGTAAATTGGTACTTTGCTGATCAGACTTCTAAAGCTAATTACTAATTGCTTCTGTTCACTGTGGCCTGCTTCAATCACTGCTTAGGTTCTGAAACTGAGACAGTTAAGTGCTGACAGACAAGGTTGACTGCTATGAAAACCTATGGGTATCAACTATGCTCTGAATGCTTATTATCAGAACCAGGAGTTCCAGGCAACAGGCCAGAGAAGGCAGGTTGAGATCAGGGGAGGAATGTAAAATCTGGCAAGCCCAGGGAGAGAACATGGAAGCTTGCCGTACATCAGCCAGTCAGAATGGAGATGTGGCAAGTAACTGCTTGAATATATGGCATACATATCCAAACTAACTGACTGCAGCTGCTGAACTTTGGCTAAAAGAAGAACAGTATAGTGGTACACTAAATGAGCCAAGCATAGTAAATAACCAAGAAAACAATCTGAGTCTGAAAACCAAGTAAGTACAGTAAGAACAAAGTGAGTGACTGAGAAAAGGTCAAATACTGAGGTGAGTCAAACCAAAATTAGTACTGAATAACACAAGCATGGAAAATCTGGCAAGGCGATATAACAATACTAGTTATGCCAAATTCATCAGGATATAAAAGTAATAGTCAGCTCAGCCTTGGTTGAGTTAGTTCCATTGGCTAGGCATGGACAGAAAATGGGAGAAGGGGTGGGGATAAATTCTTCTTCATCACTAGGAAGTGGTATTGTGCTTAAAAAGTAATGCTAAATAGTTATGACCAATTAAATTGTCATATTTTTGTTTGAATTCTGGAAAACCAAATAAAGTCTGTAAAACAATCTTAAAAAAAAAAAAGTTATACCACAGACAGATGCTAAAACAATGTAAACAGAAATGCTGGATATCCTATAACACAATGTTCCCTTGGTGCCAACAATTCCCAGAATCCTAAACTGGATATTCCTATAATACAATGTTCCCTTAATTCCCACAATCCTAACATTCCATAATGACCTTCAGGATAGCTTATACTTCAGGACTAAGTTCCCCTGCTTCAAGGTATTGTGTGTCCCAATTAAACAAAATGAACATACATCAGAAATAATATAGTAGTAGTCCTCACATTGGTATTACTCATTTTTACTTTTTTTAAACACAGGCCGATAGTACTTCAATATCATAATTAGCAGTATATTCCAATAAGTTAAAGAGGTGGCTGACAAAAAATGTACCTCCTCTTAGAGGAGTGCATAGGAGAAGTTTTACATTGGCTGCAGCTATCCCTCAATGGGGTAGACTATCTCCTTACACACTCCTTCTCAGGCTGGGCTGCTACTTGCTTATTTAAATCAGTGGTGCCCAAGATACCAGCATGAATATCAACAAAAACAATTACAAAACAAAGCGCTTGCTTTTTAGTAGGATATATCCAACATAATCCACAGAGGCAGTTCATATTAGCCTGGCTAACAGGAAAATGATTATAATAAGCATTGAACCACAGTGATAATTAACATTATTATACTGCTGTCTTAGCTTTATACTAAAATGTGTGTAGGTTCCTGCATTGTACACATTGTAGGTGTCAGTCTTTCACAAACATGACCATCTTCTTTTTATTTATTCTCCTGCCCTTGCACTATGTGCGACCTGTTTTCTATGACTGCATCAATTACCTGCTTTATTTGGCAAATTAATGGAGCCTGACTAATTCAATCTGCAGCATCAATGCAATGTGCAATGTGACCCTGAGGCATGATTATACAAACTCAGATATAACTGGGGATAATTCAGTTTATCCAGATTACATTATTAAAGGGGCATAATCAATCAAAAAATATGCGAGCAGGCCATGGGTATTCCCCCATACAAGTTAGCCCTTACCCTGCTGGGTGCTGTGTTTCCCTATAAATGCAGTGCTTATAATCAGCAGACTGTTATATATACTGCTGTACTTAGAAGAAAGGCAGCCCTAATCCCTCCTTTTTCTGTCACATGATTGTGTAAAAGATCCTGCTTTCTGGGCAGCCATTAAGATTGCAGGAGTGTAGCCCTGGGCTAAGGGCAGTCTAATGTGGTAATATTTATTGTACAACTTTTTGGTTTCAAGTCTAAACACTGTCCAACTTTTTGGGTTATGGAGTGACCCTGCTCCACTCCCAACGTCTCTGCCACTCGCCCATTGAACTCACTTTTCTGCTAACAGTAGGCAGGTGGGTGAGTGACAGTAGATTCCTGCAAGTGGTGGTGCAGTTATTGTCAACATCCTTTGGGACTCATTGGTGTATATTGCTGAATGAGAAATTGGAGTGCTATAAGCCTGTATTCTAAAAAATGATTGGCAACTTACAAATGACAGCATTCTGAGATTGTCAAATAATCAAAATGAAGCTTTGTCTGTAGCCAAATGGAATATTCGCTGGGTTCACCCAAAATCCCCAAGCACATAAATATTGAAGAAAGCAGATGTTCCAGATGAAAATGATGAATACTGTGTTTTTTGTGTGCCATATTCACAAAAACAGACAACGTTTTGGGGACTGTGTCTCCCTTCATCAGGTGCAAAGTGAAACAGAGAGAAAACAAACAGAGAGGGTTTTTATACCATGTGATTAATTAGTGACATCACAAAATGATCAATTGAGAGATAACAAGATTCACCCTAGGGTTAAGGTAAGTGTAACTGCTGGTCTACTTAAAGGGTAAATAGACTGACCTAAAAAGAAAACAAAAAATAAGAAATGTGACATATTTAAATGTGTTGTGAAGCATTTATAAGTGATACATGTGGTATAGTAAAATCAAATATATAACTAGTATTTATATATAAAAAATGAAAAAAGAAATTCATTATAGTAAGAAGATTTTTTTATATTCATAATCCATTAGTAAACTAGCAAATTGGCAGGGTAAGATAGTAGTATGTTTAAGTACCTAAAATTTCAATAGAAATAATGTAGAAAAATAATAAGAAAGAGTTGTGGATATATAAATTACCAGTTATTATAGGAAACATAGAAAATTAATGGAAAATTAATGTCTTCATTGAGACTTTTGGGTGCCATAGTATCAAGTTTGTGTATCCAACAGAGTTCCCTCTGCACAGTAGCAGCCTAACTGCACAGGCACGCTCTATGATAATACCTATATAAGATGAAATTTCCGGTTAAATTTTCTCAATCTGTTCCTATTCTTTGCAGTCTATGCTGAAGACTTGTTCCTAGTACTTTATTTATTTCAGTGGTGTACTGAACCTTCAATTTACCCTTAGATACAAACATAGACAATGGACTTGATACCATACCTGTCCCTGACTAAGATTACAACTTAAATGTTTTTGTACCAGAAAAAATGATTAATCAATATCTATGCTGAAAATGAAACCTTTGGCAACTGGTTCCTTGTCCATCCTGTAACAGCAATCCAGGGGCTTGAACAGGTTGTTGGTGAAAACTAGTATTTGCTAGGCTCACCTAAATTCCATGATCCAGTGTAAGATTTTATAAAGTTGAACCAATAGACAAATATTGCACCAGCTACTTTGCTTATCCTTTGATTACCATAACTCCACGAGTACAGCCACTAGTAGGGACTCCTAACCAAATTGTGCCATGAAGAGACAATTGTTTAACTGTATAGTTAATCTCATAGTTTCGTTACTACCCTCAATGGACATAGAGAAAATAGGGGCATAGATTCTGTCCCCACATAGTCAATGAGTTAATCTCCTCTCTGGAGCTGTTCCTTCTCTGTTTCTGAGACCCACACCATGCAATGTTTTGTCTGAAAGAACCTTGCCAATCTAGCTGCCCAGCAGGACCTGGGTTATTTTTTGTTCAGAAGAAGAAATAATTCATCAGTTCATGAGTGCTTACAAAGGGCTGAATAAAAACCCTTTCATTTCTGAATTATTGAACCAGATATTCAAATACCTTCATCATGTTAAGTCTCTAAGATGCATACAGTTGTATTTAACTATGCATTAGGAATTAATGGAATGTTGTATTTAACAGGATAGATGTGCTCTTTGAATAAACTAATCCGCCATTTAGTTTTTAAATACTCATACAGTCTCCCCAGACTTTATTAATGTTATCCTTAGAGATTTTAATGAATATGAAATTGTTAGGCAATTCCTTAACACAGTCTTTTCCATATATTGTGACTGCACTCATTTGTTTGCCTTATTTCTTGACACGGAGATATGGGGCAGATGGGGTATAAAATACGTTTGTTTGTTTTTTTATAAACTCTAAACTAAAATGAAGAGGAGCTGGTAAAAATAGAAGATGAATAATGATAAGATGTGAACCATGAAAAATACATACTGGAGGCAGTTAAAAATTGCTAAAGTATTTGTAATATATGTGGCACATTTAAACAAATTATGTTCATACTCATACTTAAATGTAAACGAACAAAAGAGAAAAATAGTGAGCATACAATAATTTCACTCTGTAGGAGAGATAAATTGAAGTTAAGACTTACTTATAAATAGTTTATATTTTGTTACATTTTCCCTTGGAGAACTTTAATCATTTAGAGCTCTTTGCTTCAGTTGGTTTCAGTTTTCTCTGCACACATTTTTCATAAAAAGTTTAAACAAGGCTTCGTTATCCGTTAGGATAGGAAATAAAATAGGGCCTTAGATGCACTCTGTCATCATTTAAAACGCTCTTGTGTGTGGGAGTATGGGAATACACAACAGGGGAACTATTATATAAGAAAAACTATGTGGAATTAAAAGGGATATATTTTGTTTTAAGAAATGTCTGAAGGCAAAATATCCTGAGGAAAAAAACCATAATGACCTTAATACAATGTCCGTATTATTAGGCTGCATAAATCCATATATATCAAGTATATTTTCAGTATGAGGAGATTTTTGTCTCTCATGCAATAATAGTTAAGTACAAATAGGTTTTATACTTAGATATAAGAGAGAATTTTGTTATTCAAACATTATTTTAAAGACTAGTATTAGAATGAGCCATTTTAGGCCTATAAGAAAAGTTGAGACTAAAAATCTACTAAAGTCAAAAATGATTTTTTAGACTTTTTTGCCTAAAAATCAGCAAAAATGGGCAAGAATCTTTTTGCCCCCCTTTTTTGACTATTTTTGGCCATTTTCACCCAAAATGGTAGTATTTAAGTCTGAATACACATGCTCACTTTTAAAACCTGATGAAGGGCAAACCTTTCCCCAGAAACGTTGTGCATCTTGATGAAGACAGTGCAATAAAACACCTAAACTGACAACATTGGAGTCTAGACGTCCTTCCTATCCTTTACAAATTTGTCAATCTGTTTTGTGTCTCTCTTTGACAAGTGGAAGGGTGCCGTATACATTTCTGACAATGCCAAGTTTGCCACCAGCTCATAACTAGCTCCAGTAAATCATTTATAAACCAGCTATATTGATATAAATGAGAAGTGACAACTAAGTTAAAAAAACAAATGTTCAATAACAATGCCAAATTTCCCGCAACCACCCAGTTAATCCTCCTTATCCAATGATGTGTGCAGGGGCGGTGTTTTAAAAGATGGTCGAGGGATTAATCCCAATTTTCCCTAACAGTTGTGCCATGAGTAGGCGAAAATGAGGGTCCCTTTGTACTCCATAACTGTGAAGTGGGCATGTTTCACTGATGGGTTTATTGAACTGCTTTCCTAATACCACACCTGGTAAGTGTTAGGGTTTTGGCCTCATGCAAGGGAGAGGGAAGCACTGCAGAGAATGTGGGGGCAACAATGGCAATCCGGAACTGAGCCTGAGGGAGGAACGTTTCCCATTGCAGGTCCAGCACTGAGACCCCAAGGCATTTAGTTTTACTACTAATGAAAAAGTACTGATCCTGGCTAATGGTTCATAAAATACTGTTTTTACAAATGCACAAATTTAAATTCAGAGGACTTATTACAAGTCATCAAAAACAATGCATTACCCTCCCTCAATAGACAAGAAAACTGTATTAGCTAATGGACTTAGAAGAAACTGCATAGAGAATCTATGGATTGTCTGTGTTAAAATGCCTTACACTGAAGTGGACAGCAGGAGGTACAGTTTGAGAGGAAATATAGGCCTGGGAATTGATGCTATATGCCACTCATATGTAGATGTAATTTCTAGTCACTTGAACTTCATTATACCACTAAGTACTACAATTTATACCAAATGTCAATTTCTTCACTTTCTTGTCCTGGAAGAATACAAATAAATGTATATTATCAGCAGTCCTGTCTGTAAATCAACTATTGCATTTTATCTTGTAAATTACAAGAAGAGTTTAAGTCATTATTTTGTTATCAGTAACAAATAGAATTCTGTAAGTTGATGAGTTGCCTGGTAATTCAGCACCAATTTACAATGCAGGTAAAACAGCAGCGGGCAGTAATTACAACAACAAAAAATATTACAAATGCATTTAAACACAATAAACATTTACCATGCAATAATTCTACTATATACTGTATATATGTATATAGGATGATGATTATCTGTTCAGTCGCAGCAGACTCTCGGACACTTTATGGATCATCGCTCTCCACGTCTTTCACCGTTTCCTTCAATTCTGCAATTGGTATATTGTTGTCGTGATTGTGTTAAAGGAACAGTCCGGGCAAAATTGAAAAAAATGCATATGTTAGTAAATACGAATAACTAACACCTTAGAGTCAGCGGCACAGATGAGGATGGAATCGTAAACACGGAAGTGCTACATAGCACTTCTAAACAGGTAAGATATTTCATTTTAGGGGCAAAATTGAAAATAAAATGCATTTAATAAAAGTTAGTAATTCGTATTTACTAACATATGCATTTATTTCAATTTTGCCCAGACTGTTCCTTTAAGCCAGCGGTTCTCAACCTGGAGGTCGCGAGGCCATCCCACTGGGGTTGAGAACCGCGCTGGCACCCGGAAGCGTCCGCAGGAACCCTTCTTATAAGGGTTCCTGCAGGGTGATGTCATCCGAAAACGTCACCGCGTGACGCGCGATGTGATGACGTTCATCCGAAACGTCATCACGTGTGGCGTGGTGACGTCAGAGCGTGATGGCGTGGTGACGTCAGCGGGGGTCGCGTTCTCACAAAGGTTGGGAACCGCTGCTTTAAGCCATCTTGTTCTTTGGCAGCCTCTTCTCCTTTTTCCACTGACTTTTCCATATTACATATTTCCATATATTTTCCATATTTGCCTTTCTTTGGCAAAACAACAGTCACTTCAAAACATTATCCACAGGGAAAAGTCCTTGGTCAAAAACACAGTGGGTAACTGCCCCCATACAGGTTTGGTTAACAAAACAGAATACCTTCCCTTCTCCTGGATTGTCTCCTTGGGGTTTCACAGTGCTGCAAAGCCAAGTTTTTTAACAGAGTCTTTTACCTGCATATATATATATATATATATATATATATATACAGTATATAATTTAAAATGCATTTACTTTTACTTTTATAAGCTTTATGGCCTAGATCAGCGGTCGGCAAACCGCGACTCGTGAGACGCATTTGGCTTTTTGGCCACAGTGTGCAGCTCCGAGTGATGTGTCCTCCCACCCGACCCCGGCCTTTGATATCTCTTGTGATGGGACGTCAAAGGTCATGTGATCGTACTTGCTCCTCCCCCTTTGCAGCTCCCGGAGAAATTTGCAAAGGTGGAGGAGGGAGAGAAATGGCTCCCTCCTCTACGAAAATTGCCGACCCCTGGCCTAGATCATGAAAATGTGTGCACAAAAAACAAAAATGGAAGAGTACACCTTTTCTTTTGTATGTCTCCGTGGGCATCCGCAGAACTCTTTCTAAGGGGAAACAGCTACAAAATGTCTTGAAGTCATGGTTACATGGTCTATCATGACCAACTAAGATCTCCTGATGTGCTAGGGCAGGACAGAGGGGTGAATTGGGAGGCCAGGATGACTCCTCATGCTCCCCTCTTGCCCTACAAAGCTGTGGGCTTGAGGCCATCCATGGGGGAGAAAGTAAACCCCCTTACCCCTTTGTGGATGCCAATGGTGGTATTTCCTGAAACACTGTGTGAGAAGGAATGCTCTTTCCTTTTCTTGTTTATTAATGTTATCTGGTAGAATGAGCAGTCAGAAATACCTACATATACTGTTTATGTTGTATATATATATATATATATACACACAAAAAGCCATACAACATGGTTTACTCTAAACACAATGAATATAACATTCATTGAAATCATAAATGTACTCACATATCCATAGTAGCAGGACTGCAACACAGCAGGTTATAGACATTCTTCTTTCCCCCTGGAAGTCACATGGTAGTCTCTGTTTACAACAGCATCACATACTGAATGGAATCTTCAGTGACACCCCTATTCCTACACTCAGTTACAAGGTTCCCTGACTGATTGTGAGACGTCCACCCAAACACTCTGGCCACTAGCACTTCCCCCACTCCTGTCTAGTGGAGGGAAGTGTTCTCCTTATCTCTCTCACTTCCTTTATACTAGTGCTTTTCAAACTTTTTCTGACCTGGGCCTCAGTTTCTCCTCATGGTCAGCTCACAGGCTTTGGATGCTAGTTGTAGCTATATACATTTTACATTGCTATCACTTAATAAAACACATTTAGCATATACAAAGCTTATACCCATTATTATAGCAAAAGAATTTAGGCATCATCATAGTCCCAAAATTGGGTGGTGGCAGTCACACAATTTGTACTGAAGAACATTCTTTACTGCATTCATTGTATTAGTCTCAAATAATATAATAAAGCTGCAATCTATGGGTGAACAGAATATTACAGAAGAGAACATACCAAAAAACACCACTTGCACCAAATGCTTAAATGCCATTTGGCAGAGTTACTATTAAAAATCAAACCTTTACAACTAGATATGCTTCGATTTTTGGCTTCATCTAACTTTCCATTCTGCCCATCAGTTGAGTAAGGCCCATCTCACAGTTTGGGAACCACTGCTTTATACCACCCGTCAGGTTACCTGAATTATGATTTATCTCCCACTGCTCACTGGGATATTCTAAACCCTTGTATCTGCTTTAACAATACCTCTGTTATCTTTAGCTTTTACATTACTTAAGAGGCAGCGACAAACCACCATCTCTTTTCCATGACCTTATAACAGTTTTATTACCATACAGTCCCTCATATGGACTCCTTACAGAACACATACATTGTCCTAATACCATTTTAGTAGCCATTTAGGGCTCATGGATCATCTACAACCTTATAGAATACAGATTATATAAAGTTAAAATCAAAAGGATTACACTGGATGCAAATTGACTGAAAAGACAAATGGACAACTGGAAAATAAATTAAAACAATATAGGAGAATGCAGCTTCCATGGAATAATAAAACATCTAAATACAACAGGAGTAACTGACATGTCAATTAAAGGGGATACTGGAATTTATTACTGGGATCTTGCAGATTTTCTAGGAGAGTTAAATTACAATTGGTGTTTTTCTTCATTGTTTTCTTTTTAAAATGATTTCCGTTTCTATTTTACTTTATCTTTTTGATTTGCCAGAAAATCAGTTAATCTGCAGCTTAAGGGCTTTACTCATCAAAGTGTAAATTAAAATGTGTGGCACTTTGTGTTACTTTGCTCCAACAAATGTGAATTTGCTACTCTGTATTTACTAAGTGGTGGATTCCCTTGGAGAAGCAGACAGCATTGAATGCTATTTCACGCAGAGTGCAGCATAGTCAGTCAAACAGTAATGTCTGCACAGTGATGGAAATGAAGTGATGTTATCTTTGCAATGTCACTTTAAGTGTATCAAGAGACTATTACTTTCATTTTTATTTCACCATGTTCCTATTTAATGTTGTCACTCTCTCTATTTTCTTGTCATTGGAGTGTACAGTCACATTACACTCAACAAGAGCCCTGCCATCAACCCCCTATGTCACTTCTTTGATCTGGCAAATTCAAACTTCTGAATTTGGGGCAGTACACCTTGCTGTGTTTACCACTTCAACACACGCCACTGGTACTGCTTGGTACCACGCACATGAGCATGCCAAGTGATGCAAACACCTCCATAAGTCTGCTTCTTAATCTTTTATTGCTATAGCAACCAGAAGATTATTTATGTAGACAAAACAAAAAGTTCTGAAGTAAAAGTTCAATAACTCACAAACTGTCTTAGAAAACATTGATCTACAACATCGTAGATATCAAACAACACCTTTTAATATAGGCTGTTAACATAAATTATTTTATTTCACAAAGTCTTTGTGCCATATCAAACTGCATCATGTCATAATCGTGGACCTGACAAACTGGAGGGTAGAGCTAATAAATGCATTGCTGAACTGTCAAATGCAGACAGTGTGCGGGAAAGATGTAGACATCCCAGCATGCATTTTGTAGTCAGTGGTTGTATTCTACTGATGACAACATAGACACAATGATATAATTATTGGCAGACAAATTTAATCAACATGTCCAGCAAAGATCCATTCAACCACAAATCTGCTCCGGTAGGGCGAGCTTTAAATTCTAAGTTCTTGTGCAGTCATTGGAGAGGAGGAAGAAATGTTGTTAAAAAACATTAAAGAAGATATATTTATAAAATTGGAACACTTTTGCCTAAAGCTTTGATTGTTGACATACATTGAACTGTTTAAAAAAAATAAGAGGAGATATCAGATTTGTTTGTTTTTTTTTCTTGGCAAATAGTGACATAGTAATTTGGGTTGGAAAATGACACATACCCATCATGTACAGGCCTTCCAATAAAACTTATCCATGCCCAAAATGAGATTTGTCTATTCAGATATAGCATTTTACATTTGTATTGCCATCAATACACTACTAATTTATGTCTTTAAAGGTATCCAATCCCCTTACACAACAAATAACTGCATCTGCTAAAACAGTCTCATTGGGGAGGGAATTCTAAAATAAACCATTTTCATTGTTGTAAGCAAAACCTTCTCTCTTCTAAGTGGAAGAGATTTTTATCAAATTATACATACAGTACGTACATACATACCATCATATCCCATTCTATCAGACTGAAAAGTTCCCCATCATGTTATATATAATTCCCTTGTCTATGGTAGGCTATGGGACTTTATATATTTGTTGTGTTTATTTTTGATTATATCCCTTTAAGAAAAGTTAGAAAGTACAGAATATTCATAAATAATGAATTGGACAAATGGCTGTTTGCTTTTACTGACCTATAGATAAGCTAACTTACTCGGATAGCTGTAGATAAGTAATACTGGAACACCACAGGAATAATCCAGTTTAAGAAAAGGCAGAGAAGGAAAACACTTATCTAATTATTCATCTATAATAATTACTTTCAGGATTGGTGTCATTTCATATTTTCAAAAAGATCTTGTCACAATTGCCGTAAGAAATGATTCAACTGTAAAGTAATAAGCAAAGGAACAGGTTTCATTGGTGGGAGTATTGTTTCTTAATGTGCCTTTTGGATACAAAAATGCAATGACAGAGTGCCTAGCATATAAACCCAAGCTCATAATCATGTGAGCGCATAGGAAGGAAAAAAATGGATGAGAAAATGGCCTTTTGATTTATAATATAAATAACTTACAGCTGAAAGAGATAACATATCAATTTGTTACCTATTACCAAGATGCAGTGTCACATTTAGGTGGGGAATCTGTAACATGCCTTAGGCCAGGAGAAGTAATGTAACATACTTTCCAAGCTTATTCATCAGAGTGCAAATTCGGCAGGAGTAGCAAGTTTTCGCTTTGCTGTACACATGATGAATACTATTTGTGAATTTGCTCCTCAGCCACTAAACATAGGATTTCCTTGGAGAAGAAGTAAACAGTGTTGGAGGCAATTTAGTGCATAGTGTGGTATAGTCAGTTAAACAGTAGCAGGTGCTTAGTGAAGAGAATTTGAGCAAGTGAAGTGATGTCAACCAAACAGTATAAAATTGATATAATGATAGAGGAGGCCACAAGAAATAACTTTCAGATTGCCTTTTATTAGAGTTCAATTAATATGTCTTTGTTTAGTATTTGTTTTAATGCTAAAAGTCTGTAAATGATCTAGGAAAAATATCCAGATGGACAACATCCTCTACATAAAAAGCACCCCATTCATGACAACAGGAAAAAAGGCTAGAGATACAGCAGATGTAACTGAACTGTCTTTGTCATGTAGCATTGTGTGATAGGATTAACATTATAATATTCCAACACCATTGGGGTTATTCATCAAATTATGAATAGGTCATAGTGAATTTGTGTCCCTTTGCTGTAACAGATGCAAATTCAGTACTCCTTATTCACTAAACAGCGGATTACCTTAGTAAAGATGCAAACAGTTACAGACACTATTTGATGCGTACTCAGGTGTAGTCAGTTGAACTGAATGATTTTGTACATTTTGGCAGACACTATAGTTACAATATTAAAGTTGCTAACATTACAGGCATTTTTACATCTATTTGTAAGTGGTACAGTCTGAGGTCATGTTGTCATTTGGTCACAATATTTTTTGTCATTTGAGTGTAACTTATGACAGACTGGAGATATGCCATCCACCTCTATTCCACCACTTTGATCTGGTTAAATCAAACCAGTGACGCAAACAGGAAGTGCTCAGCCATCATA
The DNA here is from genome assembly GCA_019650415.1 of Pipa parva. Taxonomy (NCBI): domain Eukaryota; kingdom Metazoa; phylum Chordata; class Amphibia; order Anura; family Pipidae; genus Pipa; species Pipa parva. The sequence continues at coordinate 21,175 of WMED01000516.1, forward strand.
AAGCATCGAATTGGACATAAATTCACCTCATCACAGAGTTCCAAGAATAAACAAAATGGAGAACTGGGAAATAGATGCAAAGCCACACCTTTACTTGACTATTTACACTTCATCCAAACTCTCATCAATATTTTCAAAGATTTTAAGCAATTGATACAATTAATTAATTAAACAAATTTTATTAAGAGGAATTAGCTATAGGGTATACCCTAATGCACGCATGTCAAACATGCGGCCCTTTACAGGCATATCTGCGGCCCGCACAAAAGTCTCAAACTTTGTCTCTAAACACTTATTTACATGAAGTGCATGCAGTATCAACAGTCCGCGTGCAGCCTGGGTTTATATAGACACGGAGCTAGTTGGTGGTTCTGGAGTTGCGGCTGTATGACGTGTGTACTTTGGTCGGCTGCTGATCACATAAGCAGGTCACATGCAGGATATGGGCCAATGAATGACGAGCCGGAAGTGGTGATCGTGGACTATTAAAGCGTGAGTTTTGTACATCTTCTTATGCCATGAATAAGCGCTGCGTTGTCATTTCAGCCTGATATACCAACAATTGTTAGCACAAAGAGGTGTCAAGCCTCAGGACAAAACACTAAAAATGATTGAAAAATATTATAGCAAATAAATGTTTAGTTTTTAATTGCTATATTTTTGTTAAATATATTAGTTGCTGTTGCTCACTGCAAATATATGTTGCTGTTACATATTACTACTTCATATCTTGTTTTCATGACTGCTGTTAAAATACGTGTGTGCCATTAGCTGCTGTGTGCGGCCCTCGCAGCAACCTCTTGTAACTCATGTGGCCCTCAGGGTACCCTGAGTTTGACATGCCTGCCCTAGTGTATTCCTATACACATTCCCCCACAGAGAGATCCTGCTTCTTTAGCCAGGCTGCAGTGATGATATACTGTATGTCTATCAGAGCTATTGTTATAGCTGTATCTTTGGAGACAGATGTATAGACATTCCTGTGGTGGGGGCCCTAGGGAGGTGTTTCAGGACTGAGTTGCTGAGAAGAAGCATGGCCCTAGCTTGTCTCACAGTAGTGCATGTCTGTTTATTGATTTAAGAGCTAACAGCCCTAAGTCATAACAGGATTGAGTAAAGAGGTGACTCCCAGATGGTGTGGTGGATATCTTACCCTCAAAAAAGACCTTGAGTGTCAGTTCTAAGACTTCCATGTTGTATAGATGTGCTCCTGAGGCAAAGAGGAGTCTGGTGCTGTATAATACTCTGTGACAAGGGTGTAAAAGTAGTTGGAACAAGAGTTGTATGTACCAGTCTTATTTATGTTTTTTTTTTTCTCTAAAAATAAATATTACATGAATTGTGCTAAAAAAAAAACCTCTGCCCATACAGTCTGGTACGGGAGTAAAAGAGATGCTATTGTAGGTATATTGGGTAAAAATGCTACATGGGCTTATCTCATTTGAATAAATCGCCACAAGGGTCAAAAACTTAAAAAAAAAAAAAATTCTGCCCTTTTAAATGATGTTGTGCCCCTTTTTAATTATGTTTCTAATTGCTATTTTCAAATAGAGAAGGCTGAATTATGAAGCCATTCAGTAAAATGCCAGGTTTTAACTGTTCAATATTTGTCTTTTTATGTGCCTTTCTTCAAAATAAGAAGCAGCTACTTGGTTCCTGACATAAAGCAAAGCTAATAATCACGTAAACTCATACAATGGAAAAAGGGATGTGAAAACGTCCCTTTGATTTAATATATAAATAACTTACAGCTAAAAGAGAGAACATATATCCCTATCTAAGCAGAACTAAGAGAATATATGTTCCCGCATTTCCTAAAATACAGTGAGAAATAATAATATCTGTAACACATAACAGAAGCACATTTATTCAGTGATGTTTCAGCAAAAAAAAATCTCAACACTTACAATCTTATATTTAATATCTGAGGGAGATGAATGCCTTGCCTAAGGTCACAGAAAGTAATGTAACATGGCTTTCTTGTTTAAACATTTTGTTTAACTGATGTATGTGTGACAGAGGCAAATTGCATAATATTGTATTACAGCAGGTTTCAACATGTTTCCTTGACCAGCAAATTTAGCAATGTTTCATTGTTGTACAACTTTATTTGTCTTTCCAAATAGGAAAATTGCAACACATAACTTTTGCAGTACTAGCACTCCCAGCAATCTTCCAGATAGTGGAACCTTCTTGCTTTAATGATATCCTTGATCATGGATTTGCAAGGTAAAAAAAAAATCTGGGTCAGTGCCCAGAGTCTGACTGCCTTACAGGACCAGCAATGCAAAAGACAAAAAAAAAATTCCATTTGGATTGGGAAGGCAGCTTACTTAAATGCAGTGACTATAAAAATGTTTGAAGTTGAATTCATGAATTGTATTACTTTTTGTCTATTTTTTATCTTTATTGATTCCTTCTGCAAGGTATAGACCAGGGGTCTCAAACTCACGGCCCTCGGAACTCTAGTTTGTGGCCCCCGGTCCTGTGCTCCACCAGGCATTTTTTTCACCAATGGAGCGCTGGATCCGACACAGAGGGAGTCCTAGTTGACTCCCTCCGTGCAAAAAGGAGAGCTCTTGTGACCCGATCTGTCACAGGAGCCAATAGGAACCCGGGAGTGCATGTGATCAGCGCTTCCGGGTTCCTTCTCTTCTAATGTGCTGCTGGCAGTGGCAGCAACAGCATGCACTACCAAGCTCTGCTGGGGGGGGGTAAGTAAAACTTCCCCACCAACCCCCCGACTCCCCCACAGCCATCCCCGACCCCCCAACCCCACGGCCACCAATGTAAAAGATTAAAATAATCCCCAATGGCCCTACACTCCCACAATACTTCCACACACCCCAGTGACCCCACAATACCCCCCCAGTGGCCCCATAATACCCCCCAGTGTCCCCAGCTTCCCCCCAGCCATAAAATTTACCCCCAATTAAAATAATTAAAAAAAATATCATAGATGCACCAGTAGCCCATAAAGCTGCACATTGCACAGCAGAGCCGCACATTACCCTGCAGAGCCACACATTGTCCCGCAAAGCTGTACATTGCCCCCACAGAGCTGCATATTGCCCAGCAGAGCCACACATTGCCCCGCTGATCCACGTATTTCCCCGCAAAAGTGCTAATTTCCCCAGCAGATGCAAATCACCCAGCAGAGCTGCATATTGCCCCACAAAGCTGTTGATTGCCCTGCAGGGCCATGTATTGTTTTTAATCTGTTGTTTTTTTGTGGAAAGCATTTTCTAGTAGTGTTTTTAATTATATTCACTGAAGTACTGACTGATTCTCATTAACATGTTCACATTGATTGAAAAGGTCAGAGGATGAAAAAACAAAATGGTTCCTCCTCCTGTCCTCTGCAATCCCCACATTTATAGTATGCATTTTTACAATTTTCCAGTGCCTTTGTCAATAGATTATTCCCTATTGATTCCTTCCTTCTGCTTTCATCTTCCCCAGTTAACTTATTCATCCTTACAGTCTTCCCTTACCCTTGACATTTTCAATTAATTATTTCCTATTGCTCTTTTCGTTTTGCTTTTATCTTGCCCACATAACTGATATCTTCCCTTGAGCTGAATCTTCCCATGTGAGACACTTTTTTTAAGCTGGTGGCTCAATCTAATAAATATGAAACCATGTAGTAATTAGACTGGCCAAGTGCTCGAATTGATATTAATTAGGGGGTTATTTATCAAAGTCCGAATTGTCACGTAAATTTAGGAATTTGCCACTTACCCATGTTCGGGTATTCAGCAAACCCTGCGATGTGGTGAATTTGCCAGCTAAGGACAGGAGCTCACCACACGATAGATGGCTACTGATGTGGTTGCGACTTCACTATTGGAATACTGACATGGTCGTGAATTCGCTATGGGAATTCTCTGTTTAGTGAATAAGGTGTAGAGAATCAGAGCCTCATTGACTTAAGTCAGAATTCACCTGTTGAATTCACTTCGCTACAATTCGAGTCACATAGCCAAAATAGAAGCGAATTCGCTTCTTACCATTAGCTAAGCTGCAGATACACTTGTCAAACAGGCAGACAGCAGAGGATGCTGTCACATGTGTAGTGTGCTATAGTCAGTTGGATAGAAGTAGGATGAGAAGTCATGTGGAATGAGGCAAATTCGACAAGTGATGGGCAGTGACGTCAGTCATCATATCCCACTAACTTTATTCTGTGAATATTCTGGGGGTTATTCACTAAAGTTTGAATTGTTGCATATACGTGTGAACTCGCCAGATAAAGACAGTCGCAGTCTCAATATAATGAGAATATTGTCACAGTCGCGACTTTACAATAGGGAAATTGTTGTGGATTTGCTATGGGAATACTCTGATGAGAATTTGACAGTCAAATTCGCACCTTACTGAATAACCCCCATCTATGTCTATGTCACTGTGTCCCTAGGTCATGTTGTCACTTAGTTGCAGTCGCCATTGTCACTCTTGAATGAATAGTGGCCTTACGCAACACTGGGACCTTGCCATTATCCCCTCAATTCAAACAGGAAAATTTGGAGCAGTTCTCCTATTTGCATTTGCACCTTTGCAATACACCACATCGTAGTCAATAGTAGAAGTACCTGTACACATGCATGCAAAATTATGCAACAAGCTCTGTAAGATTGTGACTCACATAGTTGCCTGAATTTGTCACGTATTTGCCACTTTGTGGACTTTGTTCAATAAGTGAACATGGGAAAGTGGAGAATAGATGCAAATTAATTGCTCTATGCCAGGGGTCGACTCTTCAGCTACCTTGTTGTAGCTTGGAGCACATCTCCCTAGCCCTGCCTATGACTTCCAACATCTCTTCTGATTGGACTTCAGCAGATCATGCACTCCTCCCCCTTTGCGCTCAGAGAAAAATTTCACCGGTGTAGGAGGGAGCAAAATTGCTCCCTCCTCTACAAAATTTGCCGATTCCTGCTCTATGCAACTATTTGGACTTTAGTTAATGAGGCTTTCAGAGCGTAGCAACCTGAAGTGATGAGAATTCATTTTGACAGTCAAATTCCCTTTTTGATAATAACCTCCTAAGTCCGTTTATTCAAACAAGGCAATCATAACACTGTATTTCTCAATGTTGAATTCTCTTAGGACGTTTGAGGGGAAAATTTAGTGGAGAGGAAGAAGCCAAGTATGAAACTAGAAAGCAAGGTTTATTCTTTCTCTTGTTCTCTTCACCTGCTACAGTATTTTCCTACAATTTTTCCCTTATCTTAGCCCTTTTCATTATAAGATTACCTATCGCTTCTTTTTTAGCTTTTGTCTCCTGCACGTTTGCCAGTGCTGTTGTCACAGTTTATATTATCCTCAGATTATTATTTTACACACACAAGGCTGAAAAAGATATCACTTGCTTCTCCTTTTCCTTGGAGACCAACACAGAATTATTTATGGATTTTTTTGGTGGGGCATGGTTGTCTTTTGCTGTACAAATGTCAGCTTATTGGGTTAAACTGAATGTAACCCTGGAGAAACAGACTATTTTTTATCGATATTGCCTTTTCCTCCTATTTACAAAATTGTTTAAAACAATTTTATTCACCCAAAAGAGTTCAACTAAAGAATTATGAAATGTGCCAGGGGCTGGTCGGACTCCCTCTACAGAAGCTGTAGTGCTCTGACCACACGAATGAATAATCAAAGTCCCGTGATTACTGGCCAGCTCACTGGTAGCATCAGGTTGCCTTGCAAACTGACTTGCCAGGGATTATAAAATGGCATTATGAGGCTCAGCTAGAGCAGTGCTTGTGACAAATTAAAACTGATACAAATCATATTTAAGATGTAGTGGTTTCACTTTGATGCAAGCCAAACTAAAAATCATATCTTGTGGCCTCCTCTTTCATTATTATTTTAGTTCTGTGACTCAAATCTGCTTCCTTTGGCTAAAATGCTACTGCTGTTTTGGTGCTTTATAATATATTCGTGTTTAAGTTGCTCAGGACGCAAACTTCAATCGAAATGGCTGCCTCTTTCTTTCAATCATTAGTTTCAAATACAATAAAACTGTTTGACTACACCTCCTGAGTTCAGTGTCCATTTATCAGGCCAAAATAAATTAAAAATCTGTATAAATTTTGTACTACAGTAAAGTCAGGTAATCTTCTACTACCCATGACTCCTTAGTTCCTGCAATACTAAAAGGATTGTCCTACTGAAATTTCTTTCTCCTATGTAAAAATTCAACCCACTTCCTTGTTCTCAAGGAGATAACAGGGAGAGCATCTCAGACAGTGCACCAGTTCATCCACCATGTTCCCAAAAAGATGATAATATGTGTATCATACAATTTTCACACAGTCTCCAGTCTGTGTTAGCTTAACATATAGGGGCATTTGGTTTTTAATTAATAATAAACTACTCTTTTACCATATGTTTTATGTACTACTGTTAGCCTAAGGTTTCTCCTTTGCAAATTGCTATAGGAGGCAGTCTGCAGCACACGCAACACAGGAACGGAGAGGGATTTTATCTTGGCAGCCCTTTACAATTCCTAAATAAACCATGAAAGATAAATCCATTTGTCCTGAAATGACTAAGTCGCTGTCTGCTTTTGGAAAAGGTGGCCATTGTCAGTACCTCATCACTTTTTAAACTTATTTCTGCCTCGTCACATCCCTCTTCCATTTCCTTGTCAGGTTCCCCTCCTTCAATTCTGTCTCACACTGCAACGATCATTAAAAACAATGAGTGTGGCTGGCGCAAGTGAACGTGCCCAGACTATCAATTAGTCATTAAGTAGCTGGCACTGGATCTATAATATGGGATTCGAACACAGAAAAGGAAAGGCTCCGCAGTTTACTTGATCTAGGGGAGTTCAACTACCCACCTCAGCAATGCAAACAAAAGCAGTAAAAGCTTTTGTCTCATTTTTTGTGGCATTTTGTCATAAGGAAACAAACAAACAGACATGAAACACTTCCCAAATCAAAGATAAATAAATACATCTTTAGTTAATGTTTTTCATTCTCTATTGTAAAAAGCCACATATTCAGCTGCAATTATGCATGAATTGATGTGTGATTTCCTAATGAGCCTAAATGGGCGAAATCATAATTTTCTGATCCACGCTTTATGTCTTAATTAAATATACAAGAAACACATTCCTAATAACTGGAGTTGAGCTATTTTAATTTCCAAAAGCAACATAACAATGATTTGTTCCTAATAGGCACTTTTATCCCATATAAGCAGTTGTAAGAATTGCAGAGTGCATAGTTTACTAAACCAAGCTATTGACAATTCTCTTCTATTCCTAATGAATTATTTCATTTTCAGCCTCATTTCCATTTCATTTACTCAGTGCACATTGTATTTTATTTGCAGCAACTTCTTTAGATTTCCATTGGAATTAATTAGGTCTTTCTTCGGCTGCCTATCAGACCAGCCATTGTCACGTTTCTGGGTAAAGTAGTTTGCAGTTTATTAGAATGTGAAAGAAGCACAAATCAGTATTAGTTTCAATAAGCCTTCCCTATAATTGTGCTAAACTTGTTTTGTCTCATAGTGAAGAAGGTTATGTGAGGTTCTTCTGGTTTATCCAATTTCTCGATGTGAAACGCGTTTTTTAATTGCCCAGACACTGCATTTCCACATGTATAATCCTTTTCCAGGAAAATATTCCCTTTTTGAAAAATATAGCTAATATATAGGAATATTAGCATTTGTTATATGTATATGCTAATTATACATGTAAAATTCTACATACTTTCTAACTGAAAAATGATTGAGGCCTTGCAGTTTGCTCACCTTTGCTCTCATTGGCTATGTAGTCTGTTCCTAAGAGCCAGAGACATTGACACTTAAATGTCAGCTCCACTTATCAGTATATTTCAACTCTGCTAACCTATTAATTCACATGCACTTGATGAAGGGATGCGTTAAGCCACTCCGAAACATTGTGCTGTTTGAGGTTCTGCAATAAAAATGGGAATATTTCCCGAAAATACAAGGTGAGCAACTGCCTTTCTTTTGATGTATTTCTTGCACTTTGGGTTTTGCTGGAGCCCTGTTTAGTCAGTCTGCTCCCTGGATGATTGATTACCGGATGTGCCAACATTGTGGATTTCAGTGACTTAATTCCTGCTGACCATCTAGAACCTGAGTTTTTTGTTTTTAATTGGACATACCCAGTTCCAAACTCTGCCCCAGGTACTGATATCTGCCTAATGTCTCCAATTTTGCCACTGTATGTACCCAGGATCCTACTGCAGCAAACTGTCTGGAACTGGTATTGTAGCTTTCATATTGCGTCTGCTTCCATGATCCAAACTGTTAAAGTTTTACAGTCAAAGGGAATGATACTTCCTAAAACTTCCCATTTCTGTGCTGAAAGTAGTGCGGTGTAGTGCTGAGTCCAGAAAACTGAACAAAATACTTCTTAGCAGAGAGTAGGTGGGGAGTGAGCTCCCTTCAGGGATTCCCCCAGAAAACAGCTGCTCTCGACTTGGCAAAGTGACCTCTCTTTTTTTATGTATTTGATGCAAGGCATGTAGAGAAAAGGCAGTGTAGCTATACAAAAGAACCTCCCCAAAGATTTATATTTATTATGATAAAGCCTGGGAAGGGCATTGACTGGATCAGGTGGCTTAGAGATAAATTGCATTCATTGTTGGAACATCTCAACAGACACATGGAAAAACTAAATAATGTACTAAAAATAAAATGCTGTATTGCAGTTTCAGTGCAGTTGGGTTAAGTGTTCAGCTAAAGGAATTGCTGCAAATAAGGATTCACACATTAGCTCTGCCATTTTTATTTTTTCTGATATCAGTTTGACCCAAATTTATTTGTGAATTCTGACAAATATGTTTCAAATCAGTGTGCAGTTCCCTGGAGAAATCAGATTCATTCACACATATATAGTGATGACTTGATGATCTGATATATAAACATTCCTTGATTGAACATCCTAAAATATCATTCTGAAACTGAATAATGTTCCTGTATAAATGAGTGACTTGTTTGTTTGGCTTTACTATTTACTATTTTCCAAGATTAGAAAATATATTTTCATTTGTTTTTGCTTTACAGCAAATGCTTGTTCCAGAGCCTGTAAGCACTAAACGAGGAGATATTTATTCAACTGGATTGATACGTCCACTGCCTACCTATTTATTAGCAAACAGATGGAACATGTGTCGCACTCTCCCCTTTTCCCCAACTCTCTATCTCTATGGGGGTTATTCACTAAGGTGCGAATTCGACTGTCAGATTCGGAAATGGTGGATTCCCATAGTAAATCCGCAACAATTTCCCCATTGTAAAGTCGCGACAATTTTGTAAAGTTAAGATTGCAACAATTTTCCCATAATAAAGTCGCGACTGCGACAATATTCTCATTATAAAGATGCGACTGTGATAGTAGCAGCCTATTGCAACTGTCTTTATCTGGCACCTATACGCAACAATTTGGACATTAGTGAATAACTCCCTATGTTGTAAACTAACTATGTTTGTTGCCTTTAAAGAATTTGTACCTTGCAGAAATCCCCCCACAGGGTATTATGTGATGTATAATCTTTTAGTATATACCACTGGTGAATTAATACTATACCTAGAGAATGGAGCTTTTGGCAACAGCATTAATAGATGACTAAAAATGCTAGATATCACCTTACTACTCTCGTGTGATTTATACTTCCAGCCCAGGCTCCAGTGAGCCATCCCAGAAATTCAAACTGAGAGATTCAAACATAAATGCTATGATAGCATTGTCACAAGCGGCGCTCTTAGAGAGCCGACAAGTGCTGGATCTGTGCTACACCCAACTCTTCCGGGTTTGGGTCCCAATCCGGAACCACTGACATCACGCTACAAAAGGCTGAGCACTGTTAAAGGCAGTGCCTTAGCGTCTATGTCAGCTCCTGTGCTTAGTTTGTCTATCACATTGCTTGAGCTGCCTTTTGTGCTTTCTCAGAAGTTCTGTATCATCTTCAGTTTCCTCTGCAGACCAGTGAGTGTTATCTCTGCAGTCCAGTGCTCCAGTATATCTTCTTGAAATACCTTCTTGTGAGTTTCTGCATTGATCTGCCTGGGTGTTCCGGATGTTACAAGTGCTTTGTCTCGCTGCTCCATACTTAAAGGTACGCTACACTCCAAGTGATCCAGTGAGTGGTGTAGTTCTGCAGTTCCTGTATCCACCAGATGTCTCTGCAAGTGTTTCAGCCAGCTGCCACCAGTAGGGGGTTAACCTGGTAGTCCCCTCACTGCAAAGGCCATGCCCCCTTGTGGGGCTTTAACACTTTGAATGCCAGACAATTTTTTTTTTATTTTACCACAGATTGCCAAGCAGTTTTTAAGAATTTTGCGCTGTTTGTGTTTTACTAAGATTTTTGCAGGGAAAGCAACTTAATTTCCAGGAAAATTATATATTGTTTTTTTCAGCACGCTTTGGGCTTTACAATGCAATGTCTCATTTCTCTTTTTTTCTCCTTGCTCATTATTTTGGGTGAAATATGTAAAAAAAAAAAAAAAAAAAATTGGTTATTTTCACTTATATATGGGCGAAATTTATTAAACTCGGGAAAGCCATTTTTGCTTTTTCAAGTTTAATAATTCGGAAGAAGTCTTTGAAGTTTCTCTTGGTAAGTATTGCGAGATTTGCCTCGACCGATACTTGCCGTGAGAAACTTTTTTTTATTGGAAAAGTAGCTATACTGTATGGCTACCCTATCCATGGATATATTCAATAAAAAAAAGTTTCTCACGGCAAGTATCGGTCGAGGCAAATCTCATGATACTTACTGCAAGAAACTTCAAAGACTTCCCCAAATTAATCTCAGAAAAGCCGAAACAGCTTTTCCGAGTTTAATAAATTTCACATTAAATGTTACTATATTTTAGTTAATAAAATGTTTTTTTGGAAAATCTATACTGTTTCTAAAAGCCCCATTCCTCCTGATTACAACGATACCACACATGTATCAGTAGACACCCTTTCCTGCCCAGGAGACACCACTATTTGAAAGGAGTGCATTACAATATTTTATGAAAAAATGTACCTAGTATGCACACCTTGCAGTTTTTCAGAAAAAAACTGTTTTTTACCCTATGAATACCCCACACAAAGTATATATCCTCTAAAAGTACACACCTTCAGCTATCTAGGTGTACCAAGATTGTGGCTATGGAAAGAGAATTGTGGACGCAAGACCCCATGAAACTTACTGTTTTTTTTTCAGTTTCCTAAAAATGTTAAAATAAAATGATAAATATGTAGCTTCAAAACAGTATTTCTTTCAAATACCTAGATGTAAATACAAAAATCCAAGAGAAATTGAAAGAGAAATGTCTCCTGAATAGAAAAATACCCCATATGTATATGTGCGTGCAACGTTACAGTTTCCAAACACTAAAGCAAAACAAGTGCGCAAGAGGAATTTCAACTGAAAATCTGACTGTTGCAACCTAACTGCCCACCTTGCAGATTTTTATGAAAAACAACCATTTACCTCAGGAATACCACCCATAAAGTATATATTCCCTAAAAGTACACACCTTCAGCTATCTAGGCATATCAGGCTTGTTCCAGTGGACGCAAGGCTCCGTGAAACTCACTGATTTCATAAAAAAACACAAAAATGTAGCTTCAATACAATATTTCTTTCAAATACATGCATAAAACCCCCACAAATCATGGTAAATGTGAAAGAACATGCACTCCTGAGCGCAACGATACCCAATATGCGTAATTGCGTGCAAAGATATGGTTCCCAAACATTCCAAAGCAAAGCAAGCGCACAAAGGTAATTTTCACTAAAAATCTTAGTAATGCAACAAGACAACCCTTTACCTCCTGAACACCCCACATAAAGTATATATTCACCAAGGCTGGGTTCACACGAGTGTATGATGCGTAGCGCATCATACACTCGTGTGAAAAAATACGCCAAGCGTATTTTTCAATTGTTCTTACCAGCGACAGTGTGAAAGCTCCCTCGGTGTTCACATCACTTCCTGTGTGTTGTATTTTGGGTGCGGTGTATATACGCTGGCCAAAATGCGACACACAGTGTTTTGGATCCAGCATATGCGCCTTATATGCTTGTGTGTCTGAAGCTAGGTAAGTATTGTTGGCTTTCATTAAACCATATATTTTTTTTTTACATAAGTGTATGATGAACTGCGCATCATACGCTCATGTAAACCCAGCCTAGAAGTACACTCCCTCAGCTTTCTAAGTGTACCAGGCTTGTTGCCGTGGATGCAGATTTGTGGACACAAGCCCCCATGAAAGTCACAGGTTTGCTAAAAAATGTATGAAAATGCGGGATCAAAACAACATTTATTACACATATCAACTTGAAACACCAAAAAACAAACTAAATATGAAAGAGCAATTCCTCCTGAACAAAAAGATATCCAATATGTGTACATGCACGCAAAAGTATGGTTTCCAAACATTCTAAAGTGAAACAAGTGCGCAAAGGTAATTTTCAATAAACATCTTAGTAATGCAGCAAACCAGCACTGTACCTCATGAATACCCCTCACAAAGTATATATTCCCTAAAAGTAGACTCCCTCAGCTATCTAGCTGTACCAAGCTTGTTGCCGTGGACACAAAATTCTGGACGCAAGCCCCAGGTAAAGTCACTGGTTTCTGCCTATTTCCTGAAAAATTTATAAAAATGCAGTTATGGCAGTATGGGGCAAGCCACAGTTCTGTGGGGTGATCAGGGATAGTATGGGGAAATGCATGTCTCTGCGGGTCAGATAGGGGCAGTGTGGGCAAATGACTGCTCTGCAGGGCAATTTGCAGCATTATGGGAATCTGTGGTAGCAATCTACTACCTATTGCTTTGCAGGGCAATAAATGGCTCTATGGGTAATGAGCAGCTTTGTGGGGCAATTGGTGCCTCTGTGGTGGCAATCTGGGGTTTCTCAGGGCAATACATGGCCCTGCGGGGCAATATGCAGATCTGCTGGGAAATATGCAGCCCTGCTGGGTGATTTGAAGCATTTTGAGGTAATTAGCACCTTTGTGGAGCTATACACAGGTGATGTGGGGCAA
>WMED01000517.1:4763-31622 GCA_019650415.1 Pipa parva
TAATTGGTATAAAGTAAAAATTATGTACAGTATGGGAAAATGAAAGAATAAAAATCACACAAATTCTGTACTAATTAACGTTATACAATATTGCACAATAAAACATCTAAATACCGTATTGTACTAAGCTCATTTAGAGCTCTTGGCTTTCTATTTGATATCTTTTCCATTATAAAAGGTACAAGAATTTACATGAAATTGAACTTCTTATTCTAAAGCATAGCTTGCATGAAGGGATGCATTTACCTGTGATGTGCATTTGTGCATTAATCTGTGGCTAAACAGGGTTGGATAACATCACATTGTTATATTATTCCCAGTTTCACTGTGCTCTGGAATGTAGAGTGAAGTGCATTGTGTATTTGTTAAAAACACATAGTTGTGTTGATTTGTTAAGCATTCTTTCTTTTTAAGGGACCAGTAACACCAGGAAAATTAAAATTCCCATTTGGATTGGCATGACAGTTATTCAAAGGAAAGAGGAACAAAACTGCACACATGTAGAGACTGGTATATAACTAAATATTTTAATAACCAGTGATAAGCAGTGACAAAACAACATTTTTGGGGACAATTGTCTCCCTTCCTTCAAAGATGGCACTTGTAAAAATGTTATCTTTCAAGTAAAATTATGAATGTTATTCTTTTGTCTGTTATTACCTTTACTGACAGCAGCCATATTGGTAAACAGACCATACTCAGTGCCATAGTTTTCTATAGTGCTTTACATAAAGGATTTTCAAAGCTGAATAGCTAAATATCTTACATTCTGTACACAATCTGGAATTTTTGGAAGCATAGTTTGTATTTATAGTAAGTAGTTTTGGTGTTACTGTTCTTTTAAGGAGTGTTGTTATTAATGCCCGATAATTGTACACACCGTTACTACGCATTTCCACCATTGAGTGCTGCTGGGCTTCCAAGACTTTATTTCAATGTAGGCTTTTGTCATTTAGTAAACTGGAATGGATGTCAGCATTGTGGCTGATCACCTTCTAAATGTATTTGGTACAAATATAAATATTTTATAAAAGTTATTGATTTTTGATTGCATATAATGTCTTTTATCATCTTATTTCTGAGTTATTTTAACTGTTCAACGGTTTGTGCTCGTCTACTTCATAAATGTGTAAAACATATTTGAGCAATAAAATGAAAAAGATTTTCTTCCCATTCCTGTATTATTTCTAAACTTCAGGAAGTGCAATTAAGGATAGTCTTGCTAGTGGATGGTTAATATTACAACATTAAAAAATAGTAACTAAATTTCAGGGTGGTGTTTAGTTATTCACATTTTCCTGCATCACATTATTTTTTTTTTTTAAATTGTCAGCTTAAAACATATTAAAATACTCGTGGACTTTTAGTTTTCTTCCTGCTGTGCATATTAGGTAATGTGACTTGTCCTTTTTACTTGCTGATGTGAGTTTTTATATTGGAGAAAGATGACAACTGTCCAACTGCTGTCACCCAGCATTAAGGGAGAGGCCTCAGTAGACAACAAACGAATCAGATCACCGATAGATTAGTGAACTAACCCAGTTATTGAAGTGTGGAAAGTACAATGTTTCTGGGATGATGTTGTTCTCCCTTCATAACTGATGTAAAGATTAAGAAAACATCTTGAAATGTTGTATTTTTTTTTTTTGGCAAAGCATGTGTAATTGCAGACTGGTGGATGCCATTGTGTTATCTCAAGGTTGCAATTTTTTCCCCCACATTACAAAAAAAAAAAACTGGGTCCAGTGCTTAGGACAGCATTTGCATAGCAGAGGTTGGAGAAAGAAGTCAATAAATAAGAAATCATTGGTCTCCTCCAAGGGACTGAGCCAGCTTTGGGCAGAATGTAGGTGACATGAATCATGGGGGAAAAAAAGGAATGTTGAAGGGGGTGGGGGGGACCGTTATTAGCTGTATTAAATTCAAAATAGAATATAAATGTGGGGTCAGATCATTTGTCACGGAAGTTTTGTTCTATTATAAAACCAATGGTTTGATAACCTATATATTATATGTCTGTAGGGTGCTAATGTCTATTCTCACCTAGTATGAAAGGTCAGAGAATACCTAAGTAGACAGATATTTGTGAGACCTTGATTACGTACTCTGGTGTATTTACATGTAGCAGGTATGCTTTAAAATGCTTGTTTAGTTTCAATTTTGTTTTGATTTTTGTATGTCAACAACTGTACTGACTCAATCAGTAGAAGTTGGCATAAAAAAGAAACCCTCATTAAGTAAATTAATCTCAACCTAGCTTTAAAGATTTTTACTGAGGTTAAAGGTTATGTTTTCTTCATTCATGGGGGTTTTGCTTTGGGGTTTTAAACCCCTTTTCTAAGGTTTAGCATGTGTGTCCTTTTTTTCAGTCCTAATAGCAAACCATACATACCCCTGTACTTGTTTAACCTTTATAATCCTTGGTTATCTTTTTTTTTTTTTCTCCTTGAACATGACCGGTTCTTATTTATATTTAGTCACTTGTCTTTTTAATCAATTCAGTCACGCAATTAGTCTGTTTGCGATATGAAGGTGTAAATCCTCAAGTTTATAAAAGTAATTATGTTTGTTTGTCTTTGTGAATGTTAATGCTTGAAGCAAACAACGCTTGTGACAAATTGAAGAAGATAACATCCACCCAAAATATATCCCCTATATAATAATACAGTATAAAAACACAATACGCTTAAACATTACTGAACCATTTTTGTCACTGAACATACTCTTAAATAGATAACATATGATAGTAGTCAGACAGGCAGCTGTGTTTTGAAAAGAAAAACATAGTCACAGGAAATTAGTACCAGGAAATATATTCCCCCATGCAGGCATGAATTGTGACTGTAATGTTTTCAAAATGTTAGTAAATCATTTTTATTTAACAGTAAACTGCTTAAGTAAACAGTAGACTCACACAAAACCTCTTTCTCTTTTAATAATAATATTCCTTTAAGTGGCTTAATTTCTTTCTGTTTTTCTGTTCTGTTGGCCTGTTTTCCCTTAGTTATCTTAAAAACTTGAAAGAATATAATATTTTTTTCAACATATACATTTGGACTATTTATTGGATCCTAAATAGCCCAAAACATTGGGGAAGTGGAGAGTGGCAAAAATAGTTCAAATCAAATTGATAATGAACAACACAGTTTCATAAATTCAGTATATAAAACACTCTGCTCTGTGTAGGTTCATGTAATGCATCACAAGTCCTTTGGTGACAGGGCAACTGTTCTAATTCCTCCCAATATTCCTTAGTTTGGCTGGACAGTCTCGGTGTTCAGTGCAAGGGTTTGCCTTTAGGTGGACCATGTGATAATCCTCAACCAATCAAATGATATGTCAGAGTTCATTATCACACTTATGAGGATCCAATATGGCGACCATGAGATACTTGCGCCAGCAGTTATAATATAGCTGTTTAATCTGTTTTACCCAAAAAAGGGCATGAAAATTTTCCATATTTCAAATGTTGTGGACGTAAGAAAGTGTTTGAGCTGGTTTAAAATTGATTTTTTAATTGGTATTTTCTCACCTTTGTATTAATGGCTGTAATTTATTTTTTTAGCTGTATGGATATTGCTATCAGGACAGTAACGACATCTCAGATACTTTGACCACCATCACTGAACTGGGATCTCCTCTGGAGATGATTCAACTGTTGCAGTCCCCCTGGGAAGATAGATTTCGAGTAAGTAACACATAATGCATCTTGGTATTGTCTGCACAGAGTGTTCCTTCTGTGCATATTTGCATTTTTAAATTTGAGCAGATGTACCTACTGTGTGACTAAAGCTAAGCCTAAGAGCAGCATCTCCAGTGGTCATGTATAAATGCTATTTTTTGCTCTATTTGTCTATGGAAAATATCTTAGGCAAATGAAGTGGTTGATACCAAGAATCTTAATATTCTGTCTAACATAACCCACGTTCTCATACTTAACCAGAAACAGAGAAAAGCTTTTTTTTTTTTCTTTTTTTATAAAAATGAAATGAAATGATGCCAAAAGAAAGATCAATGTGGTTGCTACCTTTCTGCACAACATTCTGCTTAACCTCTCTGCATGAATGTGATTTTATTTCAGATATGCCTAAGTCTAATTCGACTTTTGCATTATTTGGCTCATTCTCCTCTTGGCTCTGTAACGCTACTGGATTTTCGACCGCGTCAGTTTGTGATTGTTGATGGCGAACTGAAGGTTACTGATCTAGATGATGCAAGCATAGAAGACACCCCTTGTTTCAGCCATGCTGACTGTTTCTTGGAGTTTCCGGCAAGAAACTTTACGCTTCAGTGCTCTGTTGAGGGCAAATGTCAAAATATAAATGAGAAGAGAAATCTCTACAATGCGTACAGGTAATTATGAGCGCAGTTATTTTATTTTATTTTTCAGTGCTTCTGGACAAATCATGTAATTATTTATTTAAAAACTACGTTCTTCCAGATCCCCTCCCCCAATTTACACGAGACCTAAAAAAAACTCTTTCTTTCAATTTCTGTAAGCTGACTTGTTTTCCCAAATCTTCTTTGAACTAACAGAAGCCTTTCTTGTTACCATGAATCCATGCTTTACAAAAGCACAAAACTAAACTGTTTGTAGCTATGAATATCTTCTCTTGCTTTCAACAGACAGAGAGTGTGCGATGATTTATGACAGTTAACATTAGACTGAGTTTGGTGATTTCAACAAAGTAAGAGGCCAAGTTGAAAATGAGCAGCTTTAAATAGGCTGTTTCAGGAAGCTCTCTATTCATCTCAACCCAACCGCTAGTAAATAGATTATAGGGGTACTTGGCTTGGCAATAACATTTCAAAACCTCTGGGCAACAAACTAAAAGCAAAAAAAAAGAAGCTCACATCTCTAGGAAAACTAGTAATTTATTAGTCTCTTAATAAACAGACCTGCTGACAGTTAAAAAAATACACAGTATTTCAGACTTGTGTTCTCCAAGCCAAATAAATGTCAGTGTATGTTTAATGGATTTGGTAGCACTGGCCATTCTATAAGCAAATACGAGAATATCCTCCCCCCTCAATAATAGAGGGTTGGATACAGATTATATAACTGTAGAAGAAGACCCGATCCTAAAGATTAGACATTTTCAGGCTGGGGAATATGTACATTTCACAGAAATAGTTAGAATGACCCCTTCCAAAAACTAAACAACAACACAATGAATCACTTTATATAATGAATTAAACTTCCAATAATATTAAACACCCATGTTAGAAACTTAAAATCTTATTAATTAACCACACAAATCGCATCAGATCTTATTTATATACAGAAGTTTTACAGTAAATCCATGCACAGGCAGCAGTAGTAATAGCTACAGTGTATGTGTGTATATATATATATATATATATATAAAAATATTGCCGCCTGCTTAGCTCTTTAATAACCCTTATATTCATTCTAACCTGTCTAAAAGACTCTTATTCCATATATCTGCTGACTAAGGACTCCAAAGTGGCATACATCCCAATCTTCTGAAATGCAGAAAGGGGTTAGTGAAGTGCAGTATACCACAGAAAATGTATCATGTGCTGGATTGGCTAACCAGACCCCCTGTTTATAAACATTACATCCCCACTTCCCCTGATTTAAGGTGCATCCTGCAGCTGTATCTCCAAGGCCCCCACAAAATCGCATTCAGGAAAGAGAAGTAGGGGAAGCTCTCCACCGAGCCTCATTGTGACAAAGGGCTTCCCTGCTTCTATTGAATGTATGTCACTGTGTTAAGCCTTTGTTGGATGGTAGAGTTCAAAATGACTTTTGACATACCCCCCCCCCCCAAAATACTGATCATGAAAAAACAGACCATGTTTATTTCCAGATAAACTAAACCATGCCCAGTTAAACATCATCTCTCTGCAAAAAAGTCACCTCTTTGTGTGCCAAAAATCTGGACTGTTGAGAAGTATGCTGAAGAGTGAATTCCTGTTAAAAAAAAAAAAAAAAAAAAAAAAAAAAAAAAAAAAAAAAAAAAAAAAAAAAAAAAGAAAACTTGAATCTTCACTTTTTAAATACTCACTGAAACACTTTTCGAATGACAAACTTGATGGTCTTTAAAGGAGAAAAATGCCTTACTTAATATATGCTTTTATGTAGACTTCAATAAAACATTGCCATTTGCTTATGATAATGATTTTACCAAGGCAGGTGATATCACACTCATTTTTATAGGAATTTGCTTTATCCGATTATATTTAGGGTTCATTTTCGAGTGAGAGATGAAGAACAAAGAGTTACTGGATCTCCGTTTGCTGCTAGCGGAGTCTTAGACATAATAAAAAAACAGTGTGGAGAAGTAGTTTATTCAAGTGTCTAGATTTTATTTCACATGTAGTATTTCTGTTTCACTGTTTTATTTACGTATTATAATTTCCACCCCCTGTTCCAAATTCTTCATTGGTAAGGCCTGAAATACTTTTGTGGAACACACCCAAAATTATGAATTTCCACCACTGGTGATAAAAAAGCAATAAATTTTATCCAAGTACCAGACATCCTTACAAATAGCCGCAATCCACTAAGCTTCTCAGCAGGCGGCTGTGTTAATGGAGCATTTACAGGTGATTACAAGGCTGCCCTTGTGTCTAACAGCTCGCTCTTGCTATGCTAGACAGTTGGGTTAGGGTCAGTTATTTTTTTTATTATGATATATGGGTATATTTCCTGAATGGTATAACAACATATCGCTTATTAATTTTATTTTAATTAGACTGTTTACTTTTACAAAAAAAAGATATATAGCTAACATTGCATCATTAATTTTTTTTCTGTCATAGGTTTTTTTTTACATATCTTCTGCCACACAGCGCGCCGTCCCCATTGAGGCCATTGCTGGACGCCGTAGTGAATGCTACAGGTAATGACATAAAGCAAAGTCCCCTAGTGTATTTGTAAGTGAAATGGTTCAGAAATATTGAATACATTTTAACAGACATATTTAAAACACCAGTAACGCCCAAGAATAAAACTTTCTTCTTTAGATTGGAATGGCAGAAACTGTTATCTTTAATAAGTAAAGATTAAATATGTTTATTTCATGTTCAGCAGATCTCACCCAGTCCCAGTGTTTTCTACAGTGCTTCAGATAATGTATAATTAAAAGCAACTAAACTACATTAGAACTGTATAAAAGTTTTATCAATAAAAGTCATTTGGTGCTGTAACATTAACCTATCACAACACAATCAAACATGAGTTTGAATTTAGAAATAATAAAATCGTTTATGTGATTTGCTGGGCAAACATTAGTCTCTTAATACTATTTCACCTTTGTTCAAAAGGTGCATCATAAGCTTTGCCCAGTCGTTTGGAGAATTCATAGTTTATAATACTTTCTATTTAAAGTGCACCTGTCACCTCAAAACTAATGCTAATTTAAGTTGTTCTAATTAAATAAACGTTTTTGTAAATATATATATTTATTTAAAAAAAAAAATGTACCGTTATATAGCGTTTCTCTGTCATCTTCCTGTCAGCCTGCCTTTTCTTTCTTGAGCGTCGGGTGGACGGGGCTAAATGATTGACATTATAGCTCCTCCAATCAGATCCCTTAAATCCCAATCTAGCAAGGATCTGATTGGAGGAGCTCTAATGTCAGTCATCATTTAGCCCCGTCCAACCTGAAAGAAAAGTCAGGCTGACAGGGAATATGACAGACAGAAATGCTATATAATGGTACATTTTTTAAAATGCATACTGGTATATATTTACAAAAATGTTTACTTCATTAGTAGAACCTAAAACTAGAATATTCTTTGATCATCAATATATCACTTCAGCTGGGCAATATATATAACTATGTGTTTGGACAGTTTTCATGATTGAACCGAAATTGTAATGTTGTTGAAAAAAATGAGACAAAAAAAAAGCATATTTTTAAGAGACTTCCTTTTGCGTGTCACGCCCTGCTCTTTAGAAATCTAAATGCTTTCTGTCCTGTATTTAAGTTTGTTATAAAGCGCAACAGGACATTAACAAACCATGAAGTTCCCATTGCTGACCCCACTCAACCAGTTAAAAACATCAATTCCTTCAAGACGATCCCAATTTTACAAATATCCGTCACTGAATATTCCCATATGTTTTTTCTAGATCTAAGAAACTGAAACATAAATATTCCTTTGCCTTTAATGATTCCAGTGTTGTTCTTCTAAAAGAAATTGGCACATAGTATAAAACTTTCATTTTGGATAATTTAATATGAATACAATATATTTCATGGGGACGTGAAAGAAAATTATATATAATGATCTGTTTATACTATATGTGTTCAAAAACACAAGAGATTTAGCAGCCAGAAATAACTGTATAATTTATTAACCGTTGCATATTTTTTACTGCTTTGTTACTAATTTTTTTTTCTTTAAACATCACTAGCACTGTACCAGGACAGCGAAACCCTACAGGTCACTGTTATAAATATGGAGAAATAGCCAATTGTTGTAAAGAAGCTAAGCAGATCCAAAGCATATTTCATAAATTATCTTTTAAATAGAGAAAAATAAAACTGTTTGGTATATTCATTGACTTTTCTAGTAGTGTTAAAGTAGTGTGCCTATGGATCTGCAGGCCCAGTTCAAGATCGCCAGCCCCTGAAAAATTTTACAGGGAATTTGCCTGTCTTTTTTTCTTGCAAAAAAATAACGGGCAATAAATGTAAAATGACTTCTTTTGACCAGAAAAGATGAAGCAGAAGAAAAAGACAAAATATTAAAGGGGAACTATAGTCAAATTACATCTTTACATATGCAGTACTATACCTTAGTGAGAAGCATTTCTCCCCAGTAGTTGTTTCATGTGATGCAGAATGATTGAGTAGGCAGCACTGATAAACTCCTGCACCAGGGAATGTGTGTGTGTGACGTGTACTGGCCAGTTTTCCATGAAAAGGTTCCCTCCCCCGGACATTTTTGCCCTACTTACTACTAAGCACAAGTGCACAAGTCAGCTTTCCCTCTGAAATCTTCTACATTCCAAGCTTAATTTATGCAGCCAAAAGGCCAGCCAACTGCTTAACCAATAGCAGCCAGGCAGCTTTTTCTTCTCCTGTTGCCTGACTTGCAAAAGGGAAAGAAGAGGGGGAGCGGGGGGAGGGAGAGGAAAATGTCAGCTCTCTTTAGAACTAAACATTGAAACAAACTGCAAGTATTATTTCTTCCCTAAACGTTTTTTTTAACTATTTATATCAGCAATTGGCCTAGTATAAAGGAGTTTTATATGTATGTGTGCAGTTATATCAGCACTATAGTGCCCCTTTAAATATATAAAGATCAAATGGAAATTGTCCTAAAATACCAACATCTGTAACAAAATTAAGGGTGACTATCCCCTTTAAAATAATGATATATGTAACCGTGTACAGAGCTCTTAAGCAGGCTGGTGGCCATAATATATTATTGTAAATCCAAATCTCCACTGTTTATTGTTCCAGTATTCTGTATAGTTTGTACAATCTTTAAGCCCTGTGTGGGCTTGGAGAGACTTGTACTTAGCCATAAAGATGTTCAAAGCCAGCAGCTCTATGGGGAGGATTGTAGGAAATCCGAAGACGGTTTAAAGCTGGTGGGACTCATTGGAGGCTTATGAGAAACAGAAAAGCAAGTTAAAGTTGGAATTAATTTCTGAGGCTATGATGCTTCTCTAAATAAAATTATTTATTTTTTTATTTTTTTTTCAGGTGAATTACGATGGAGCGTTGATGAAACTCTTTCCCAGCTCGATAAAGTATTTAACTTGTACCGAAGTGGCTCGTATTTGTCAAATGAAATAAATGTTCCAAAAGGAGGTAATTCATTCCTTTATTACTTTTTCTGTTGAGCGACAAATGCCTTTGTTAAAATCTTATGACTGAAAGGGAACTTTATATTCCATGCAACTTTTTATAAATTACATCTCCCAGCATCTGTAGACAGCTTTGCTGACCTCGGTATCCATACTGAATATGTTAGGAACCAAATATATATATATGTATAATTTTATGGCATGTTTTCCATTCATTTTTCAAAATATTTTAGGTGGAACTACAAGGCCGGTTGTAGACAATAGGTTGTTGTGAAGAAATGAAGGTGGGGCTCCTTTATGCTGATAGGTTTGTCATGCCAGTGCCAGAGAGTAAGGGTAAACAAAATGGGTCTGTTTCTAACAGGGGATCCAGAGTTTCTAATTTAGTTTCTCTAAACCCTGCCCTATGGACCTATAAGGTCCATTGAGTGAATTTGCTATAAAAGGCAAGGTATTACCTAAGCTCGGACCAGTAGCTTGTTTCTTCAATTGCTATCCCCTGACTCTACAAAATCTCAGAGGGTGAGAAGCTGGAGAACACCTTCATTGTAATTCTTCCAATCAGGAAATCCATGTCATGATCTTGGAGAGATCTGGGTGGTGGAGCCATAATGTAAGCTTGCCCAAGTCATGTTTGTTATGAAATTGCTACAGCAAATTAAAGTAATGCTCGGCCTAAATTCTTTGCTCCAAGCTAAATGCTTAGAGCAAATGCTCCCTTTATAGCCTTTGTAAGTGGATCTAATAGGCCCACTTTCATTATAAGCTGTATTGAGTTCTTGATATAAATGAGTTTTGTTACATTATCAGAGTAACATGTAAATGCTCAATTTATGCAATAGGGTAGAGGCCAAAAACTATTTTTATTATTACTTCTCGGCTGTCTAAAGATGATAGGATTTAGTCCTGCACCATTAAATAAAGTGCCATGAAAAAGATTTCTCTGAGAAAGGAGTATAAGGACTCAAAGCAAATCTGCAGCCAAATTGTTGACTTGTTGTCCATGTAAGCGAGTGAGGACAAAGTGCTATGCGTATACCTCCTAATGTACCAGAGGGTAACAGCAGGACAATGGTATTTCCCTTTGGAAATGACGTCACTGACACACCATACCCATTGTTTGTGATTGGTCAGTGCACAGGCAATGTCAGCAGTGAAAACACCAATGAACTGCCCACTTCTCACTGATTGGTTGGTACACTGGTGATGTGCTTTAGGTAAAGGGAGGAACACTAGGTGACTGGGGGGAGGAAGACTGGGCAACTGAGACCAGGGGACAAGGACCCAAAAAAACAGGACTGTCCCGCAGGATTCAAGACAGTTTGAGGCATGGCTATTCTGGAAAAAAAATCAGGATTATTCAATTTTTTTTTTTTAGAAGTATTGTATGCCAGACAGACACATCAATTTAAAGGACAAATTATTCTTTCATATCAACAGCTATGCACATAGCTAGTTTGTTTAATTTTTAAGGGGAAAATACTTATGTTGAATCAGAATTGAAATTAGCATTTTTTAAAAGTAAAATTAGGTTGTCTGATATCTTTTATCTGGCACTGCTAGAAAGTCTTAATAAACTGTGTGTAGCACCAATAAAACAAAACATATGAACATGGCACAAATTGTTTTCAATAGGGCGGTTAAAAAAAATCTCTTTGAACAACAAACGGCAAGTGTGAAAAGTGATATTAACAATTACTATGGAAATCCAGTGAAACAGCACGTCAAGCCCAGCTTTCACATAAAACAGGGTTTAACAAGGTGAACCGCGATCAGGTTACAAAAAAATGTAGGACTTAAGCTTTTAAAAATGTTAGCGTTGTAAAACATTTATAGTGCTTTAAATTATAATGTACTCTGACCTGTGTTTTAGCAACTCTGGAGCTCGGAGCAGAAAGCGTTTAAAAGCTGTTCACGTGCAGAACAAAATAGCAGGATAAAAAGCTGACAGCTAATGTGTACAGGAACTTTGTCCTCCCTTTTATATTTTTATATAGTGCAGCGTTTAGGCAGAAACAAAAATAAACATCTGCTAAGAGATGTTGGTCTGCGAAGCTTAACAAAGAACCCAATGGGAGATTTTTATCAAGTGCTTTTTAACATGATTCTCTTTTGTTATTATTTATTTAGAAAATGTCATTTCGCTCTATGATTCTTCAGTGTAATTATTTATTTATACATTTTTATTTTGCTCTATTCTCCATTTTTTTAATCTGTGTTTTTTTTGCTGGGAATTTTGTCTTTACCGAGCAGAACCATTCCATTCTCATTATTCATTTGTCAGAGTTCCAGTTATTTCCAGAAATTGCCGTTGGTGCACATATAAATCAGTTACTCACTATTTACAGTACAGGCATGAGAATTGCGTTGTGTGGTATATAACAAACATGGTGAATGAATCTACTTTGGGTATTTGCAGCAAGGCAGTGTGAATTGCTCAAGCAGTAAAGATTGAGGGGCATAATTATCAAAGTGATATTTGGCACGGAGGTGTGTGAATTTGTGGCAATTCTTCAACTTCTCATGTTCAGTCATGATTGCTATTTTCTGCAATGTGCAATGCAATATTGTTATTTTATGCAATTCTTGCACACTTTGTGATCTTATCCCTATGTATTTACGCACCACTTTGTGTCTAATTACTGCAAATGTCCTAGGAGTACTGTGGTGAACAGACGATTTGACTTGCCCGATGAAAGTGCTGAATTAGGGGCTTTATTGTTGTGTTTCCCTCAGAAGGCTTGGGGGGGGGGGGTTATTGGCTAAAGTTCAATTTGTTGCATAAAGGTGTGAATTTGCCAGCTAAAGACATTAACAATAAACTGCTACTGTCGCAGTCACAAATTTACTATGGAAATATTGTCGCAGTCACAACCCTCAATTTGTAGCGGCCGCAGGTTTTGCTTTGGGGATCCGCTGTTTGAGAATACGACAGTCGAATTCTCACCTTAGAAAATGTAGTGACCACATGTCAACATGAGCTTCAAATTGTCAGTACTTAAAATGAATGTAAAATCAGTTGTTGGGACTGTTTTCCAGTGACAATACTGCAGACAACATGACAAACTGGTGGTATTACCCTTTCTTGATAATCCTACTGTTGTCAGTAATTTAAAAAAGTTATAATGACATTGTCTCCTTTAATAAACTGATCTATGTGAAGATGACATCATTTCACTACATTACACACAGCCACAATACTGTAAATAGTGACTATGCTTACTTGACTTTGCTACACTTTGGGCAAATTGTAGAGAATTCATTTTGCCCTGCAGATTTACTCTTTGATAAATGTGCCCCATTCTAATTGTGCAAAGGCAGCTATTACATGCATATTATATGCTTTTATAAATAAAATTATACATACATAACATAGGAAAAAGATCTCCACTAAAACATTGGTGGTGCATGACTTTTCAGTAAAAATACTGATGTTGGTGGCTTCACGAGTCATAAACATTATTGTTTTGACAGTCAGGAAAATAAAAGTGCAATTAAGCACTTTCAGTTTATTTTATGGTCCGTAAGGAAATACACAAGGTGACTGAACCATAGTACATTGGCAGGTGATATCTAGAAAAAACCTTGGGCAGATTTCCAGCTAAACTGTAAACTATTAGCAGTAACATGCAGCCAGGTTTACTAGAGCTGAAATAAGTAGTCATTAACTATGATTAAAATCAGATTTTGGGAAATTTTAACAATTTAGAGCAAAGTCAATCTGGTCACAAGATTTATTTATTTTTTATGAATGTAAACTAATACTCATCAGAGACCACTGTAAACTAAAAATAAAGGTAACCTTATGTCACCAGCAGCCAAAAGAAACATTCTTATTTTACTGTATCTCATGTAAAATCATTCAGAGAACATATCTGTCCAGCAAAATTTGGGACAACTGAATTCTGTCGGATACTTTAATACACTTCTAATAATCATTCACTAACTGCAGTGCATCATTGCTAACCACTGTGAGCACATTGCCCCACTGTTGTTATACAAACATGAAATTATACAAAAGTGGCAGAGTAGAGAATATAGGTATATCTTATCACAGGATAAAGGATCAAAACACACAAAGACATTTTCCAGCAAAACCTGCATTGATAACCCACCTAAAATAGTGCCTACTTGGAAATGACTGAATACTTCTTACTACATTTCTCAACCTGGGTGCATGATCAGACAAAATATCTGAAACGTGGACCTTTTGCCTGTGATATACATATTTGATATATATATTTATAATTAATTATAACGAAAACATTTGTGATAAAGAATCAGTGTATCAGTTTGGGACTTCATTAACTTTCATTACCTTATTAACTTTCATTACCTTATCAATACATTTTGCGAAGCATTCACAGCAATTGAATATATATTTCTGTTTACTGCAAAGCAGCCATAATAAGTTTACTAGTAACTTTGGGGTAAATAAAGGGAATAAATTAGATTGTACTAACCAGTCCAACTGGATAACTGTGTGATAAGAGTGTTTTAATGTCATTATTTTCCATTTGTGACCTTTAAACTTTCAGTGTGTTCCAATTATATAAATACAGAGATATTCAAATAGATAAATCACCAGGTCCAGACAATATATATACCTTAAGGGCTATGAAGTACAATCAGAGAGACACTATTTTTAATATTTAGGGACTCTATAATGTCAGGGACTGTTCCATGGGACTGGCACGTAGCAAATGTGGTTCTTATATTCAAAAAGGGTTCAAAGTTAAGCCTGAAAACGACAGATGTCACAAGCAGCACCTATGAGAGTAGCTCTGCTCATGACAATAGACCTGTAAGACTTCTATTGTGGGTAAATTGTTTGAAGGCTTTCTAAGAGATACTATCCTGGACTATCTCTATTCCCAAAAATGTATAACTCCATATCTGCATGTGTTGAGGGATAGATCCTGCCAAAAAAATCTAATTGGCTTCTATGAGGAGGTGAGTTATTGTCTGGACTATGGAGTCACTGGATATTACGTACCTTGATTTTTCCAAAATATTTTATACTGTGCTACATAAAGGCTGGTACATAAAAATGAGGATGCTTGGACAGGGGAAAATGTGTTTGAGTTAGTAACTGGCTCAGTAGGTAGGAAACAAAGAATGGTTATTAATGGTACATACTCACACTCAGTTACTGTTAATAGTGGGGTACCCCAGGGGTCAGTTTTGGGCCCTCTTCTCTTCAATATATTTATTTATAAATGACCTTGCCGAGGGATTGCATAGTCAAATTACAATTTTTGCAGATGATACTAAACTTTGTAAAGTAGTTAATACAAAGGAGGAGAGTACTTTATTACAGAGGGATCTAGATATGCTGGAAGCTTGGGCAGGAAAGTGGAAAATTAGGTTTAACACTGATAAATGTAAGGTTATGTATATGGGAAGAGAAATGCATGTCTAGATTATTTTCTAAATAGAAAAAAAAGGGCAAAACAGACATGGAAAAAGATTTTGGAAATTTTAATTGAGAATAAATTGCAGCAAACACTATCAAACATCAGCTGCCAAACCAAATAGGATCATGGTGTGTATCAAAAGGGGCCTAGATGCACATGGTGAAAATATCATTTTAACGCCTTGTTTTATCTGGGAAGGAATTTTTCCCCAATATGAGGATAATTAGCTTCCATCTCATATGTTTTCTGCCTTCCTCTGGATCAACATTGCAGGAAAATAGGCTGAACTGGATGGACTTGTGTCTTTTTTCAGTCTTATAAACTATGTTACTATCAACATGGGCAATCTTTTTCTAGCAACAAATCAGAGAGGGCTTTCATTATTTTAGCTTTTCTATGCCACTGCTGATTGGCTGCTAGGGTTAATTAGAACTCTGTAAAGATTGAAATCACTATTCAACCAAGAAATTTTTGTCACAGTCTCCTTCTTTTAGCCAGTCTCCAAGTAGGTTGACTTTCACTTAATACCGTGTTTTCCCCAAAAATAAGACAGGGTCTTATATAAATTTTTTCTCCTAAAGACACGCTAGGTAATCAAGAAATATAAAAGACCACAAGACTTTCTGCCACTCCCTTTTAGCCTTACCCTACCCATCCCTGCATCCCCCACTCCCCACCCACAAATATCTAAATAATGACTGAAAAGGCGGGAAAAAAAAGAAATAGACGCCAGACAGTTGCAGTTAAAGGTTCACTTGAAATAATGAATACTCACAGAAAAAAAAATGTATTAAGTTTATTGTAAACAGTTGTATGTACATTTACATCGTTATTGCAAACAAAACTAATAAAAACAAAAATGGAAAAAAAAAATGCGCAAGGTCTTATTTTCGAGGGATGTCTTATTCTTGGGAGAAACACGGTACCAGTACTGTGTATTTCTCATACTTTACTGCAGCTAGGTCTTATTTTCAGGCGAGGACTTATTTTTCTAATCTTCGGGAAAAAAAATGTACTAGGTCTTATTTTCAGGGAAACAGGGTAATATCACGCACACAAGATTGCTCACACAGAGGCTATTTCTGGCTTCCGTACAAAAATACATGTCAACAGCTCCATACCCTACTTTGTGCTTGTGGTAGGATATGAATAAAACCTCTTGGTGTAATGGAAAATATAATGTTTATACATTAGCTATATATAACACAACAACAACAACACAAGAGTTTTACATTTTTAAATATCCATAGTAATTTTTATACAATTGTAAAGCATCATCAATAGTTACAACTTTCTTTGGGCGAAATTTAATAAAATAAAAAATTTCGATATTGATATTGCAATATCGGCTATTTTTTTTTTACCAATATCGGCACTATTGATATCACAATATCGAATTTTCCAACAATATTATGGATTTTCCATAGAACTAAACAGATTAAAATTTTCTATCGAATTTCAATATCAAGATATCCGCAAAAAATCGGCCAATGTCAGCAATATCGATATCTTTATATCGGTAAAAATCGTTCGATATCGCGATATTGATATTTTCAATTTTATTAAATTTCACCCATTTATATCTTTTTTTTTTTTTTTTTTTTTCTGCTAAAGCAAAATTCCCATTACAGTTAGCTAAGAACCATGGGAGATATGGTAACTTAGCAGTTCTCCATATTCAATGTTATTTTAAAAAGCCAGATTCTGAAAGTGCCTTAAAACATTTCCTGTTGATAATTGATCCACATAGAAAAACAGTGATTTGAGGAGCAATTTCAGTTTTGCATTGTGTTCTCACCTTATTTATAATCCAGACCTATTTTGCACACAGACTGTTGGCATTTAAATCAATCTCATGTTGTTTCTAAGATTTAGACTGGGAGGCTCTGGAGCATATTTACCGTTAAACGCATTTTAATTCGAAATTTTTATTATGCTTTTCTCTCATTCATTGAAAATACTAAAAGTTGCCATTTGTTTTTTTATCAGTTTTTAAAATGTTGGGCAATTTGGTTTATTAAAATTACTATTGTGTGTTTTCCTAATTTACACGGCATTTTAAAATACTGTACCATTCAGTATAGGTAAGATGATACTGAAACCTTAGTTTTGAACATATTGTTTTTCTTTCTCAGTCTTGAGCTTTCATTATGATGTATGTAAGTTTAAAATTTATGACTGGCTTTCTTGTAATAGGCAAGTATTTATTTGTTTTAAACATCATTAGTCTGGAAATTGACCAGAACTTTGACCTTTTGATGATGTGATTTACTGGTGAAAGACTTCAAATTCCATTGACTTCATTTAAGTAAGCTTCCTTTTCAGTGGGACAACCCCCCCACCAACAGAATTAACAGATAATGTGGGATTTTCTGATTTAGAACAAAGAAGAGAATGAAGTGAAATATTTAGTGTATCTAGTTTTAAAGGGAGGAGAGTAACAGAAAGCAAATGAATCCCATTTTAGTTTAGTTTTTCTAGGGTTAAGATTCATTAAAAAAAAAAATTAGCAAATTAGTTTTTCCTTAATAGCGAAAATATAATAAAACATATTTTGTGTTTTGTCTTAAAACATTGTATTTTTAAAAGCATATTAGAATAAGAGTATTTACTATAATTCTTACCAAAATGAGTCTTTTTGTATTTAAAAAAAATATATATATATTTTGCTTTCTTTATATTTACCAGCACAGCAGCCCTATCTTACCTTATAACTTGGATACAGGCTATATTTATCACAGAAACATATAACACTTAGAGGTCATGATGGTGTTATCGAACTTGTTTTAAAAGTGCTGTCTGATAAATTTATCAGAAGTGTTTGATGTAAGAGACCTGTTCAAAGGCTGAAAGTCATTATTTTATGAGTGAAACACAGAAAAATTTATTTTATCCTTTGATAAATATGTACTCCTGAAATTGAATCTGGTTTTTGTTGAAGGAAATGTATTGCTTACATTTTATATTTAAAATAATTGATGAACTATTCAAATGTATGCAACATGTTAATAATCATAAATGTACTTTTATGTTCCTCTTTTTGAAATGTAATAACCGTACTAGTTTTCTTTTGATCCAATATTATTATGTTAAGTTTTCTTTTGGATTTTGGTCAATTAATGGCTAAAATGTAAGATGAGGACTATTTGGTTGTATACAAAAAAAAAAAAATACTTTCTGTGAACCCTGAAAATTATGTATGTTTTTCAGGCAGAGCATATGTGATAAACCTACAAAAATACCCATAAATAAGTACCATTTAGTGCCTATGGCATTGTGGTCAGATACAAGAAATGTATACTGTACATGAGAACTTTAATCACTGCCCATATGATATTGCCCTAATTTTTAATAGCCCTTTACAATAATGTATTTAGCTTAAGAAGCCAAATGTTTATAGCGTCTGATAAATGAGAGAAGAACATAATATGTATTACACATCAGAGATTGCCCATCGTTTAGTAACTGTGTGAATAGAGCCAGATGTTTTAATCCCCTGGGGTTAAAAATCATTGCAAATCAACTCTGCAGTGATCAAAAACATGGGGTTCAGCCATTCAACCTTCTGGCTGATTGATGGGAGCTCTTGGCCAGACTGAAAGAAATACCCAACTGACTATATTCTTTAGGAAGAATGATCAATGTTGTAAACTTAGAATGAATTCCAGGACTTGCACGTTCCTGCCATGGCTGGCAACAAATTGGTATATTGGGTAACCAAATTTGTGCATTTGCATTCTCATAATGACCACCGCCAAACTCTTTCTAGACTTCAGGCCTTATGTCCACTTTAGACATCTTGGGGCACATTTACTAAGTCGAATTGGATATCCCTACAAAATCGAATTTATTGAATGCAGGATTTGGCGATATCGATATTATCTCCCATTTATTAAAGCACCTGAAGGCATTACCGCAATGGATATCTCTGTGTATCGCTGGTATGGGTTTTTGGCGATATCTATATTGCCGGATTTAATGCTGTTCTGCATTCTTTACTAAGATAGGTGTTTGTTTTTTGGCTATTTCTGTTGCTTAATATATCGCCACTCTCTGGGTGGCGTTATCCATTACTTTCAATGGGGCAAAGTGTGTTTGTAGTCTGGAGTTATGTTTTAAGTGTAAATTATCGATATCTATATTGATACCTCCTATATCCATCCCCATAGACGCCACTGGTACCACTGCTTCTGCAGTTATCGATATTGCCGGGATAAATGCATATAACACCCTAGCAGCACTATTTCCGCATAATAGTAAATGGTCTATGGCGATATCCTCCTATAGCGTTAATCCATGGCGATATTAGCGTTATAGAGGATATCGACTTTAGTAAATATGCCCCACTTCTCTTTACTTTTATTCAGCTGTCCACAACTACAATATCATTGATGCAGTTTTTTCTTAAATGTTGATCTGTAAACAGGCACATGGTTCTACGTGCGTATCCCAGCACTTCTTATCTACCAAAGTCACTGTTTTCACAACCATTCTGTCCTAGAAATACTACTAAATCTTATTAATGAAACAGTCCATTTCCACTTCTATCTCTACAAGTATCTTTAATCTGTAACTAAGGTAATATAAACTTGGTTTAAATTATGTTCATATAGTCCTATGACTTCTTACAAGAAACACTTTAATTACAATCATATTTTTTCCTATATTTACTTTTTCTCCCCACTCCTCATAAAGTATACTCTGTTTTATATTGATTATCTTTTTATACATACATTTTGCTAGAATTTGTTTGTTAAAGCTATCTTTTCTTCGTAACAGCCAATGGTGTTCATATATTTGTGTATGTCCAATGTTTTTTCTCTTACGGTTTTTTTACTTATTCCAACTTGCGTATGGATGTTCTCTTGTCTAGTTCAGATTCTCCTCAATGAAATAGACTTTTCAGAATATGGAGTAATCTGTAACATAATGCTGTTGTACTAGATGAGGAAAACAATGATTCCGGCACTCCAGTGCCGGAATCATTGTTTTGCATGCCGTTGGAAAGCGTCCGCACCTTCCAGAGCACCCGTTTTCACAGTATCATGGAGGATTGAGCGGTTAGTAATACAATTGCTTTTTGTACTAGATGAGGAACTTTGTTTGGTGTAACCGGAAAGCCACTTCTGTTGTCAAAATAACTATTAGTTTGAAAAGTATATTTACTGTAGCTCTCAGAGTTTCTGGAACTATTGCTTAAATCCTATAGTTAATTATTATAGGAAGCATCTTTTTTTTTTTATCTAGAAAAAGAAACATGTTGAACGTATGCGTTTTATATATAAAAAACGTATGCGTTTTATATATAAAAATGAGCAGTGATAAAGATGATATGTTTGTTCATTGGACAGATATTTTTATTACCTAATGATTTTACTTACTGACAAATTGGTGTCGGGTGACTGACTTTCTGAAAATGGTACTTTTTAGAATTTCATGTATTTTACTGATTTAAAGGAACAGTCCAGCCTCATTAATAAAAAGCAGTGTGCATTATAAATGTATAATCGTTTTCAATAATATACTTGGCCTTTTATGTAAGCAAAGCAATTAATTGTGGCCCCTGTGTAGTGGTACCCATAACATTTCTGTGCATTTCTTCCTAGTTGGATGGATGTAGCATTCTTTCGCCACCGACATGACGGTGTCTCAGGAAGGTCAAAATGAATAGTTAATACAGTATGATTAGCGGTTACAATAGCTACAGCTAATGGTTTACACTGTCAATAGCCATAGTGCACTGATGCTGGACATTCGAGAGAGACCAAATCCATATAAAAAGAAAGTCAGTATTTCAGCCCTTTCTTTAACAATTGCTTGTGCTGGATTAACTACACCTTTAGAATAAAAAAATAAATAAATAAAAAAAGGTGGAAGACAGCTTCAAGTTTTTTTGGAACTATAGACAGGCAAATAACTGTTGGTCATGAAATTGTTCCTTTAAATGAAATATTTAATAGCCTCTAGCCTTGGTGAAACAAGGAAAAACTATGCAAGGATAAATAATAATATTAATTCTTCCAAGACTGTAGTAAAACATGATTTTGTATTTAGGCCTAACTTTTACCAACTTGCTTCTCTTACTTCCAACACAAAATCAAAGATATGTTGTTTTTGTTTTTTTTTCCTCGAATTCCTTTCTCCAAATGGGGCATGTCTAAATGAGCTAAATTGTAATATCTAAAGTGATTCATTTACTGATGGTTTTAGTCAGAATGAAAGCTCAGTGATGGCTGGGAAAGCTAGATGTATTGTGAACATTAAAACAAGAGTATAGCTCAAAAGCGAGAGAGACTGAACGGCAGCCAACGTAGCTTAGAAATGTATTTAGTCAATAGAGAGAAGCAGAGTGAGAAAAGTGACATATTCCTCGCACTCTTTCTAATTAGTCATTCGGCAAAAAAAAAAAGGCACATTGTGCAGTCTTATCAAAGATAGTTAAATAATGCTTTTATTCATTCGTTTGGTAAGATTTTATGGTGCCCGAGGAATTACATTTACAATTGTACACTATTGATAATCATGGCTATGCATTTCAAATCCCTGAATTGTTTTTGCATGCACTGCCTTATTTTTATTTTATTATTTTTTTCATCAATTGTATTGAAAGGATGTATTGTCTACTATAAACAAACTGCAGTGTAATTTACCTGATAGCTATTAAGAATTAAGTTTGATAAATATCCCCCATTTAATTTATGAAATAAAATTCAAACTATCTTTATATGGATATTGTTATTTCATAATCTTCTGTTTTGAAATAATGCTCTTTCATTTGTGACTCGAGATGTGCAGTTTTTTTTATAAAATTTCTATTTTCTGCCTTTGCAAAGTTCGTCTTAAAGGGGAAGTGAAGTTAAAAAAAATAAATTTTGTTACTTTACTAGTTCTACCAAAACAATAATTTTTGGTTTACCATTTTCAGATATTGCCTTGTAATTTGCCTTATTGCTCCTTTGGAACAGTGACTAAGAATCCCTGCCTCAATTGTGATAACTAGCTCTTTAAAACAAGAGCTGTAGCTGTGTGTATCTTTTCTTTCAGTTTGATTCTACAACTGAAGTTACAACAATTGTAACATTATTTAAATGTTACTAAATCTCTGTCCTTAAGGAATGTTTCTCCAGGTAGAAGCAACAATAAACAGATACATATCGTGTTTCCCCAAAAATAAGACAGTCGTATATTAATTTTTGCTTGTAAAGATGCGCTAGGTCTTATTTTTGGGGGATTTTTTATTTGTGGGGAAACATGGTACCAGTATGGAATATTTCTCGTACTTTACTGCAGCTAGGTCTTATTTTCAGGGGAGGCTTTATATTTCTAAGCTTGGAAATAATTGCACTTGGTCTTATTTAGGTAATGGCAGACAAGTCAATTTAGTAGTGGAAGTGTATTACAGCTATCTCAGCAAGATAAATGTTTTCATTGTGAAGATACCCAGCAACTCACAAAGTAAGACAGTCTTCCTTATAGTCATCTTGTTGTATTCTAGAATACAAGGAAGTGCCACATGTTGCAGTTGTTGAAGAGGACTATAGATGTTGGCCATCCTTTCACCACAATGGATGCCTGCTCTCAGTGTTTGATTTAAATGAAGCCAAAGATTTATGTGAGAGCCACACACAGTGTCAGGCATTTGTCTGGACAAATCAGACAACCTGGACAGGTAATCTGTTGCACATGTTCTTTATTTGTTTTTACCACAAAATGTAACATTACTTTGGTCTGCATTTACACTTTCCACTTGTTGATACATGGTCTGGTCCACTAACCCAGGAAATTATCTTTATCGGTAAATAAGGAGGATATCCATGCAATAGATTGTACAGTTATTATTGTCTAAGAAGGGTCTAATACACCAATACTAAAGCTTATGGGAGCATACCATTTCCAAAGTATTTATGTACAAATGTACATACAGTTTACAGAATGTTGAGTCGGTGACATTGTGATTTCTTATATTGCTTTTTTTAACCACTACAAAAAATATGAAAAATTAAATAGATATCCTATTCAAGAACAAGTAATTGCTTTGTAAGGAGTAAAAAGGCAGGCTTATAAGTCAAAATTGAACAACTGGGCCTTGCTTTAAATCAAAATATATTACTAGTATTTTTGCATTGTGATATACCTGAAACAAGATATTTTATTGACGATCCCTTCAATATTTGTGTTATCTGTTATCTAAAAATGACTGTTATCTGCCTCCCTGGGGATTTAGTAAAAGTATATATATATATATATATATATATATATATATATATATATATATATATAAATATTTAAAAAATGATTCAAAGCGTTGTATATATAGAAACCATATAGCCTACACTTAAAATAAAAAAAATCAGGATAATCAATAGAAAATAAGTTATTTAGTTAATTTACTATCGCTCACAAATCAAAATAGGTATTATCCAAACTTTGGGTGAAAAGTCAAAAAAAGTCTGATCTCGGCTTTTCAAGTTTATCCTGCAAGATTTCAAGTTGATCCCGCGAGATTATAGTTTGAGTTTTTTAATCAAATTTTTGGCTACTTTTCCATTGAAAAATCCAGATAAAAAAAAAAAACTCGAATGATAATCTCACGGGATAAACTTGAAAAGCCGAGATCGATCTTTTCGACTTTAATAACTTTTGCCCATTTAAGTATAATCATTGGTAGTGGGTGGTTATTTGTTTATACTACATATTAAATATGTCTGCAAACAGCAAATTTGTAGGAAAACACAAAGCAATCAAAATAAGGACTTTCAGTAGTACCTGATAGACTTAACAGACACATCTATTTTAATGGAGTATTTTCACTTTCTGGACCTACTACTGGCCGTTCACTAAAGCTATAAAACCTGCAGTACATCCCATGCCTTGCAATACTATTTTAGCTCTGTCATAGTAAGAGTGTTATATTGGTGCATGAGATCATTTGCCACTGCTCCATTTATGCATTTTCTGAAATAATTGATTAAATAATTCTTAATTTTTTATGTTTGTTTCTAGGTCGACATCTTGTCTTCTTTAAGTCCGGTTCACAAACTCTTGTGTCAGATCATGAAAAGATAACATACCTGAAAGTGACTGATTGAAAAAGAAATTATCAATCTATCTGGGTTCAAAGTTATTTTGCTTTGCGGGGGAAAAATGCACTAATATTCATTCTATTTTTAGAGTGCTTTAATTAAAAAAAAAAATTCCTGAATTGCCAGGATGAATGTGCAATAATGAAAAAGATTTTAAATATGCTTTTAAAACAATGTGATACACTGTTGGATATGAATACATGTGACTCTCGTCAAAATATATGAAGAATTAGCTCCGCTTTGAGACTGGATGGCAGGAAGAACAGCATGGAAATTACAATTAAAAAAGTTACCTATATCACAGTGTTGATATTTTGCAATGTATTATTTCTTACAGGGATAAGAAAACTGTCAATTTATATTTTACATACTTGTTTATGTTTCATTTGTATGGCAACTAAGTCAACTTATTTTAAGTTGGACAGTTAAAAAGAGCAAAATTTAATCAACTTGAAAAGTCCCGATTTCATCCCATGAGATCTTAGCTGTTTCTCGCGGTAAATATTGACCGTTTTTTTCGATCGATGTTTACCGATAGAAACTTTTTGATTGGATTTTTCACTGAAGAGGTAGCCATGCCACTAATGTAAACCTTTTCAGTGAAAAACTTGATCGAAAAGTTTCTATCAGTAAATATCGATCAAAAAGAAAAAGTTATAAATATCATTTAGCATAATCAAAGATGCCAAGTCTGACTTTTTTTTTTTTTTTTATAATTTGGCCAGTCCAATTATAGAGTTAATGTAGTAAAATTAAAAATGTCATTGAGATTTCAGTGGGAAATGTCCTGAACCGGAAATCAAAAATCAAAAAAATACCTTAGAAAATAAAGAAGTTAAAAATGTAGTTTCAGTCATTACAAAAATCAAAGAAAAAAGTACAACACTGCAATACAAAATGTACTTTATAGCTTAGGCCTGTAACTCCCAATTCACCTCTTAGTATTCCTGCTTATATCACAGCAAGCTCCATGGGTTGATCTCATTCTTCCTATACATTACACTAGGAAGTATACTAAAATATTTAAAGAACTGACCTCACAACGAGGTTAATGCAAAATGCAGGAATTTATTGAGCAAGATTGAAAACAAAAGTTTTAATTCCTGACTTTATTCTTTTTTCAATAATTTAGATTTTTTTGTTTTGTTTTTACAGTGCCGCTGTATAAATGTTTGTAACAGATTTTTTCTTGTTTTGTCCACTGAAAATATTTCACGATACGTTTGCCTTGAAATCAGTTTTATTAGTAGTAGTAGTAGTTTTTGTACACACTTTGCCATAGCTAATTCTCAGGAGTGGTAAATAATTTGTCAGCCTTCAATCCCCATGACTTTTGTAAAAACTTTTGTTTTTGTCAGATTGTCAGTATACAAAAAGATTCACCTAGCCATAGTGATTGTTACATCTCTGGTTCTAAATGCTTGATTCACTTTAGTCTTTTTTTTGTTTTGCATATTGTGTTTCTTTTATCCTATATCAAATTGAGAACAAGTAAATGCATTAAGTTATAAGAGAGGAAAAAAAAATGTAAAAATCACTATTTTAACTGTTGCTACAACTGGAAAATGTTTTCTCTCTCTCTCTCTCTCTCTCTGTGGGGCATATTTACTAAAGTCTCATTTGCCTTATCGCCAGATATCGCCATAGATTTAGCAGTATTGGATGATATCGCCATAGCCCATTTATTAGTATGTGGCAATGGTGCTGCTAGAGTGTTATATGCATTTATCCCGGCGATATCGATATCTGTAGAAGCAGTGGCGTCTATAGGGATGGATATAGGTATCAATATCGATATAGATATCCATGTGTATATCGATAAGTTACACTTAAAACATAACTCAAGACTACAAACACATTTTGCCCCATTGAAAGTAATGGATTACACCACCCAGAGAGTGGTGATATATTAAGCAACAGAAATAGCCAAAAAAACAAACCCTTATCTTAGTAAATAATGCAGAACAGCGTTAAATCAGGTGATATCGATACACCGAGATATCCACTGCGATAATGTCTTCCAGTGCTTTGATAAATAGGCGATACTATCGATATCACTAAATCCAGAGCTAACCAAATTCGTTTTTATAGGGATAAGCAATTTGACTTTAGTAAATGTGCCCCAAGGAAGTCCAATCTAGAGAGGAACTAATTGATTTTAGTGGCAGACTATGTTGGATTAAATCCAACCTCTATTAACTATTGCTTGGATCGGTATGAAATACTCTTTTAACTGAAGCCAAATTCAATGATCCCCTTCCTTTCTTTCTACACTTTGCTGCTAAAAAGAAAAATGCTGAATTTACATCTGATTGTACCTTCTTATTCATAAAAACAAGATGATTTCAAACTGGCACGTCAGCCACAATAATATTTTTTAAATGAAATGGTCAAACTTCTTGATGTTGAAATGTTGCTGTTTTAATTTGATATTTAAATTGGTACATTCTGTATCTTTATGATCTTGCTTTCAGTGAAAGCTGCAACTCATTAGCGTACTGATTTGTCATATTGTGTGAGTGTGTGTATATATATATATATATATATATATATATATATATATATA
>WMED01000518.1:0-11902 GCA_019650415.1 Pipa parva
GCTACCTTTATAATTACAGCCACTGTACAAAAGAAATATTAACCAGGAGCCAATGAAGCATGAAGCCAGATATCACAAGGGAATAAAGGAAGGGAAGAGGGGAATAACATGAAATTAGATGCTTGGCAAAGACAAGCTCCCTTTAGTGGTGATAAGTATTAGGGGTATTTATTAAAGTGAGAATTCTTACGCCCCATTTTGTAGATGGTCTGGCCACTGTTGAAATTGTTCATTAATGTCAACAACTGTTTACGTTCATTTTAATGGAGATAATTCCCAGGTAATTCTGCCATTTGGTTTCCATATTTTCTAGCCATTTCATTATTATGTTATCAAAAGCATTTGTGGTATATGTCCCATTTCACTACATTTGAAATAGGAAAGTCATATAAGCACATCTGCTTCTTGACATAGCAGGAGCGCCTCATTGTACTACTGATTATATCCCCATTCTAGACACTTTTTGAAGTTTCATTACCGGATGACTGGTGCACTTTAATAGGCTCTGATACCAATGTTTGTTGGATTTTATTGAGTGCAACTGTGTTAAAGGGGACCTAAAAGTAGAAAATAAGAAAGACTTATTAAAAAAACTTACCTTATATAGAAATTAATTACTACAGTCACAACATGAACTGTGCTGTAATTACCCGGCACCCGATGCTTCTTCACAACGCACAGGCTGACACAGAAGCCAGCACAAAGCTCCTCCCATTTGGTTCATCAGCCTCACACATCATCACACTCATTGTGGGGAGTGTTGGCCCCCCGCCATTGGCCCCCGCAATGAACATGATGACATTTCAACCATTTGGGCCGCTGATTCAACCAAGTGGGAGGAGCTTTGCACTGGCTTCTCTGTCAGCCTGTACTGTGAAGAAGCATCGGGTGCCGGGTAATTACAGCACAGTTCATACTGTGACTGTAGCGATTCATCTCTATATAAGGTAAGTTTTTTAAAAAGTCTTTTTTATTTGATAGCTTTAGTTCTCCTTTCATATATTAGTCACTATATTTTTTGGGATGATAATTATGAAAACATATAGCAAGAATATGAAGCTTCTATGCCCAAATCTGCAAAAAGGCTTTAATGAAATAAATCATTGCTGGTAAGTACTGAAACGCTGCTCGTGTATCTTGCAAGAATCAGCCAATTTTAAAAACCTAGTAATGTCAGCATAGACTAAATTGTAATATAATTAGACAAGTTTTATTATATGTTTATTCTAATGAAGATGCCGGGTATAATTAAATGCTTTATACAGATGTTAAAATGTTGATTGAAAAAAACAGTTTTGCCTTAAGGAGCAATTTCATGTTAAATCCTGACACATTTGAAAAATAAATAAAAATGTGCTTGTTCAGAATTGTTTGTAAAAGGCTGAATCAAATTAAAAAGAATCATGAGTTATAATTATCCTGTCCTTTGTCATGATTGTGTTAACCTCATATATTTTATGATGTAAGAAAAGGCTTCAATAAAATATTTCTAGATAAACATGCAATAGATTTGCAAAATTAAAAGTTCTTTAGAATGTTCTTTAGATGGTTCTGTGTTATAGAAGGTACAATACAGTATAAATACAATGAATGAATAAAACAGATACAAATCTAAATTATTTGGCATTGAACTATAGCAACATGATATGAAAGCCAGCAGGTAAAGCTGTTGATTTTAAATATCCACATAACTTACAGAAAGGGATACATTATAATTTATAATGCACAGTACATACTGTATAAGAAGTACATGGAACGTCCTGTAAATTATTACCTTTTAATCAGCTGGTTCTGACATCATACATATCTGATTTCTAATTTAAAGCAGCCATCACACCTAGTTCCTGTTCAAAAATATCATTTTGAAACATGTTGATGCCTTATCTTCTCCAAGAAACTTTGCTTAACTGGCTCTACATCCCTCAAACTGCCACTGTACCCTTCCAGTGAGTAAATATTTTGAAGGAGATTATGGAATTTGTAGCCTAGTCTCAAGAGAAGTCCCAATACCTACCTTAACTTGCTTGTGTTTGGTGGCAGACTGTCCAGTCCAGTCCAGCCAACACACATTATGTCTCAACATCCAGCTGCCACCAGTATAGGGTTAACCTGAGGGCCGTGACCTGGGAGGTCCCCTGCAGCAAAGGCCATACCGCAGAGATTTTAAGGTGAAGGCTCCTTAGACTCGCGCCACAATGTTAACCAGTGCCAACTCCCTCTGTGGTACAGACGGTCCACCAAAAACCCAGTTATGCTTTTTTCCTGTGTTTCCAATCACACTTTGTTACAGCATTTGTTCACTATATACCTTAGTGCCTCCATAAGGTGTACCATCTTGCACCTGTATTTCTCACATTTAGTATGCCTTTGTGTCTCCAGAGGCGTAACGGGCTCTGGGAATGCTATATTGCCTCTAGTGGCAATCTAGTTACTATGGACACAAACCTGTCAAATTGAAAGAAATGTATATTTATCTACTCTGCTGCCTTCACTTATAATTATTGAAGTGGTGCTGATTGGGTAATTTTATCAAAGTAGTCCAATGTACAGTATGTGCATCTGTCTTCAGCCACAATGTAATACATAATACATGGGTCTTTCTTCAACCACCGTAGCCTAAAGGTCTTGATCAATCTTTTCCACACCACTGCTTTCCACCACAAAAATAAAAGAAAATAAAAAATCCATGTAAAAAATAGAGGTTGAAGGAATTAAATTTCTTTATTATTCAGTCTTCAAAGTATTTTTTTAACTTCATAATATATCATTCATAAGTTAATAAAATCACCTTGACTGGGTAAAAGGGGTGCTCCACACGTGTCCAATACAGGGGCAGCAGCAGAATGACTGCCCCCTTTATATAAACCCTGGAGATAATATTAAAGTGAAGCAATGATACATTGTAAATGTATGTATAATTTTATTTATAAAGCGCCACAAACATGCAGCGCTGTACAGTTCAGAATAAAAGGAAAATACAGACATGGGAAAATTGCATTAAACAATACAGTGTAAGATCACAAGGATACATCACTTTAAGTGCTTTGTTGAGGTTGACACAAGAGGTTGGAAATCCATGCCCCATAGAGCTTACAGTCTAAATGAAAGAGAAGTGGAATTCATCGACAGAGCAAACTTTATTGAGGTCTGGTAACCCATAGCAACCAAAAAGAAGTTGCTTTTCATATTTCTAACTCTTCTATAGCAGTGAATGCAAATGATGACTAAGGTCTATGGGTTATTAGACCTATGTAAATGAGTACCCCAGTTAATGAATTACCTGAAAGATTTTGTGTTTAAATCATTTTACTAAAGAGACCACGTTCTATTTCAAACGATTTGAGAAAAATTTGGCTACCAAATGAAAACTTTTAGTTTTGATATTTTTAATATACTGTATATACATTTATTCTTTTCTTGTGCTTTATTTTTATATCGTCAATCTACTTTTGCAAGAGGGACACTTGGGAAAGAATATATTTGTTAAAATGAAAAAAAAAAAGAAAAAAGTTTGTTTCCCTTTGTTTTTGCCTATATAAATTATAAATGATGTAGCTAGAATATAAGGCAGAAAGTAATAGCTTATTGCCTTCTTGCTGGGCAACAGGCCATGAAGAAATCCTGTCTCTTCTAAATGAGATAAAGCACAGTTTCTTCAACTCTCAAAGAAAATGAATAAATAAGCAGCAAGGAATCCCCTTTTTCTTTTGTTAAATTAAAAGAGTAGAAACATTAAAACATTTTACTTCAATTTAAAATGGTTCACTTGCATAAACTGGATTTTTGGGA
Organism: Pipa parva; assembly: GCA_019650415.1. Classification (NCBI taxonomy): domain Eukaryota; kingdom Metazoa; phylum Chordata; class Amphibia; order Anura; family Pipidae; genus Pipa; species Pipa parva. Next base: position 3,790 of record WMED01000518.1, read on the forward strand.
CTATAAGACGCACCCCTATTTTTTAGAGAAAATTTTGGGAAAGAAAAATGTACACACACAAACACTCACACTTACACACTTTCACAGATGCTAACACACACTCTTCCACATACACACACACATGCACACACTTTCACACAAACACACACAAGCAAGTGCTAAGTAGACTAACTCTATTCCTAAAGCTAGAAAAGATAGGAGAGGGCACAGAACATGTGAAAACCCTCCCTTTATCCGCATGAAATCTGCCCCAACACTCACTGTTTGAAGCCCATAGCTTAATCAGAGAGAAGTGAGGGCAGGCAGGAAGTGTCGCCTGGCAACAGCAGAGGGGGAGGAGTGAGGGAAGCTGCAGGAAGCTCTCTGTGTGTGCTAGTAAGCAAGGGCTGGTAGAGCAGGGCCCAGCATGTAAACAAGTGGATCTAGTTGCCATGTGAGCTCGGGAAAGTGGGCATTTGGACTATAATATACATTGTACTTTATTCAATGTATTTATTATTATAAAAATGTTTCTTATAGTCTGAAAAATACGGTAAGATATTAAAACTTTTTTCAATGGTGAAAGAATGAAAACTTCTCTGTGGATTTCTTTAAATAAGTGATACATGTTAAATATAGTACAGAGTAGTGTAAAATATTTGGAACTTGGACACAGATGCATTTAGGATTCAATGGCCTCTTCTGTCCAGCCAATTAGTTACATCAGCCAGTTAAGAGTTCTTCAGGTTTTAAGATTGGAGTCTGCATTTGACAGTATTATAGTTAGCCTAGTCTTTCAATAGCGCAGTCAAGTAATCTGGGTATACTAATACCCTGCAGTTTTCATGCATTAATGGGCCTTTAAGCCATTGCATTGAGTACTGCATCTCTGTCTTTATAATTAGGCAGTTTAATTAGTAGTGGTCTTGGCAGAACCCCTGAAGGTTCACTTGAGACTCTATGTGCTCTCTCAATAGTGAATAGCACAGAAAACATGTTTGGGTCTATTTGGGATTTAAGCCACATTTCCATGAACGTTACCAGATCACTTCCATCAGCCTTTTCTAGAAGACCCACTAGTCTTATATTGGATCGTCTGGATAGGTTCTTTGAATCCTCCGATTATATCATCTGTGCCATGAGCGTGTGTTGGATAGAACTGACCTCACATTCCAAAGGTACGGTATTGTCTTCCAGTTCAGATGCTCTGCTCTCAACCTATGTGGTGCACTTGTAAACTTTTTATAGTTCTTATCTCTGAAGGGAGATGTCAACATGAAGGCAGTCACACTGGGCTGTTAAGGTTACAGCAGTTCTGTCATCATGAAATCCACAACGTTGTTTGCCGCAGATACTGACTCTGAAGCAGGCCCTGTGTCATCACATGCTTCAATGCAGCATCGGAGTGAATTTTTTGGTGGATCGTCCCCATAATCAGAAGGTGTAGAGGTTCTAATAGTTGTTCCACATGAAGAGATGTGGTTGTGTGAGAGTAGGTATGAAATCAGGGTTCTGAAGAAGACAAGTCACTGAAAGAAGCGTGCACTCAGTCTACTGTCTTGGACACGTTCCCAAAAGATGAATCAATAGACATGAATAAATAAATGAACACAAAATAAATAAATAAAAAGCTGAAATACATGCAAAAAGTTAATTTTCTTTAAAAGTAACATGCAATGAAATGTCAAATTCAATAATACATTTCAAACAAAAGTGTTTTTCACAGCACAAGCTAGCTTTCTGGATGGTCATCAATACATCAAGCTATATTATTATTTGTAAAAATGAAAAATGCATTCAAGAGAGTGGACAAAAAGTACTAAAATCAGTCAAACATTACTCTAAGAGGGAAAGTGTATTATTATGTGCTCTTACAGTCAACTTGTAATTATCATTTATTTTGAAAAAAATTGTAACTAAAGATGGACAGACATTCTTTAGATTTGAATACATCTTTTGCTTTTGGTTATTTTGCTTAGGCACTTACATATAAAATTATTAAATGGCAAAGTGGGACAAAAACAAAATATTTACAGCACCAGCGAAACTTTGAAATTTTCCCTTTAATTATTAATGTCCACGAATAAATAACTCAAAGTAGTGACTAATTAAGGATAGACACGGCATTCCAATAGTACAGTGAAACATAGGGGAGGGCAAAGGTTCTGTACACAATGATCTTTCACTACTCTTGAAGCACAGGGCCCATTGGCATGGTCATATCTTTGTGGTATTAAGTACGCAATAAAGTTTCAAAATTAACTTTGAAACTTGTTAACACTTCAAAGGGGATATTTACTAAGACCATTCTGATTAGTTTCACCCTGTGATGGTTGCAGCAATACACATTTTGCATCACATTGCATGCCCATGCACAGAATTTTGGAGTGCGTCGTAGTGCATCATAGTGACAAATACACCAAGGTGTACTTCTCCAAAATTCATTGGTTTAATTTTGTCAGTTTAAAGTGGGGAAGTAGGGGTCTGATGTAACATAGTAACATAGTTTATAAGACAAAAGTCCATCCAGATCAGCCTATTATCTTGAAATGTTGATCCAAAGACGGCAAAAACCCCAAGAGGTAAGAGTCCTAACTCTAGATATGGCAACCAGAATAATTCCCTACCTAAATAACCCATCTCCTATTATTTACACCTTTGGTGTAAGGCCACTGTAAACTCAAGTGACAAAGAAAATATAGTGAAGAAGTGACTACATGATCTAGGAAAAGTACTGCAAAAATGGGATGTAAATAACAACTGCTAATGTAGGTGACTTAAATATAGTGACAATACAAATAACCAAACTATAACAAATTCTTACTTATAATAAGTCCTGCCTAGTAATAGTACTTCAACATGAATATAAAAAAAGAAACAATTGTAATATTTTGGAATGACTGTACTGTTAACCCTCTTAAAATATGCATGATACAGAATTAAAATCTTTCTAGCACAGGAGTGGGCAAACTAAGGCCTGTGAACATCTTTGGCCTGACCCTTCCGCCAACATCGGTAGGCAGCTGTTCTTGCCCCTCTCCACCCTGTCGCTAATTCTTCCCTGTACTGGCTCCATAGCACTACAGCATTCTTCTCACAGGAAGTTGAAAGCTTTCAACTTCCTGTGAGAGAGGAACACTAGCACTAAGGTTAAGTGCTAGATCACAAGGAGGGGGGCAAGCACCTACAGTAGATAGCACCACCATCCTTCAAAGAGTAAGGAGTAGGAAGGAGGAGACAGCACAGTGATGGAGTTGGTGTTATTGGGGCAGTCTGGCCCTCTATAGCCATTCCTATTTCTCACGTGGTCCCATGGGAAAATGAGTTGCCACCCCTGCTCTAGCACAAGAGTACATCACGTGTATATATATATATATAGTCTTCAAAAAGAAAAAAAGGAAAAAGTCTTCTTGCAAGCTGAGATTTTAGCGGGGGGTATCTATCATAATTTTCCACTGTTGTACCCCATTAATGCTAGTAAGTATGGGTCCAAATGCAGACCTATGCAAAACTACAACTCCCAAGAGCTTTTCAGACCTGAAATGACTGCTCACTACTTTTTAGACTGGAGATGTAAGCCTCATTTTTTTTTATCCAAGAATTAGTTTATTTTTTTCAGGGATATTATTATCTAGGTTCAGTGGTGTAAAGCCAGAGACCCCATGGCATTATAGCAGTCAAACTTATACTGATCTTTGTTAGGAAAACAGTGTACAGTTTGTCACAGGGATTTTGACATGGATACTCAAGGGTTAAAGAAAAAGTAAACTTGTTAGAAATGGGCATGGATTTATTTAGTATGGGATTGAGAGATGTTGTAGAATGGGTTATGACAGAATTTGGGGGGAGTCTGCTCATTATAAGTTGTCATATGGGCAGCCTGTGGCAGTGTAAGGAGAATGCCTGCCAGTGTTAATATCTCAAGGGGTGAGATGATTAGTGCATATTGGACACTACTTGGGCAAAGGCCCAAGCTTGGTGTGTGTTTGGGTGACCTACTAACACTTGCCCACCATTTAGGGGGTAATTCAGGAAAGTGCGAACTTACCTGGCTATCATTCAATTCACCTAGCCGAGACTGGTATGTGCTCCCTGCTCTCCTGCATGCGCAGATCAGCGAACGCTTTAAAGGTATTCCAGTCTCACGAGGTGACTCGAGTGGTTTCAAGGTGAGCCGAAGTATCTTTAAAGCGTTCGCTGATCTCCGCATGCAGGAGAGAAGGGAGCACATACCAGTCTCGGCGAGGTGAATTGAAAGATCGCCAGGTAAGTTTGCCCTTAACTAATTATCTCCTTAGAGGTAAAAGGATGGTGTTATCAGGGGAGAGCCATAAACTACTTTCACTTGGATATTATGGTACAAACATTCAAATAAAGTTTTAAAGGGTAAACTGTTTTTAAAGAACTGAAAATAAAGCTGCTGCCTTTTCTACCCATCTCTCTTGTATAGTGTATTTATTTGTACCTCTATTGGAGGAAGGGAAAAGGGCTATATAAGTGGTACTGGAGGTTATGGTACACATTACATAAGTCAATTGTAAGCCAACCAATAAAGGTGTCAAATATAATAGATTTGGGTTTTTTTTTGTTTTTTTAATTTCCAGTGTTTTACAACTTATTTAAATATGATAGAACCCTAAAATTGTATATCTCATTATCAAAAGCAATATTCTCATTCTATGAAATAAAACAGTTAATTATAAATATAAAAAAAAATTGTAGATTTTTTCTAAAAAAAAACTTTTTTTTTACTATTATAAGATAGATTTTTTTTTTTTATTGCTTTAGAGACCTGTTGATGGAGGCACAGACTAATTAATATGAAAATAGTTTTTTTTTCTCACCATTATATAGATGTAAATGACTTCATATTCAGAGGTTTGTTTGATTGCGATGATTACCGTTCTTTCTTCTGTTTTTCCCACATTTTACCTTTCTTTATGTTTCATAGATAATGCTATTATAAATACTTTTCACAGACAATATTTTCAGTTAACCTTGTATAATCCTGTTTCCCTATAATAAACTGCACTTATTCAGAAAAAAAAGTTACTCTTTAATATTATGGTTTTTATCTTTTTAGTTTCATTTCATGATTAGATTGTAAAAATAAAATGTATAAAATTGCAGAATATATTAAAAATAAAAAAATAAATCACAATTGTACTGTTAATAAATGTGCTCTCTACATCAGTATAGATATCTGCAATCACATCAAATCTAAAGAAACATACTTAGTAAAAAATGTCTTAAAAATACTGAAAACCTATTCTGATATGCTGCATGTAACAATATTTCTAATGCCTAAGGTACAAACAAATTGATCTAAAACTAATGTATAATACTACAACACTGATTGATCAGTGGTACTGTATTTGAAAATGTAATTGAAAATCTATACTAGAATGTCTCTGGAAAGAGCCAGGAACCACATCCATTAAGCCTTTGTTTACATTACAACATCTTGTTTATCATTTATCATTCTGAGTCAGTGCCCAAGGACTTGCTTTTAACAAGTCTATTAGTCTGAGCAATATCATATCTTGTCATAGCAGGTCTCTATGTCCAATTGCTTCGGTTTGCTTTATGCTGGCACAAATTTCTGACCTGAATATAACCCCTTACATATTGAGCATCTTAAAACACTATCCAATTAGAACAGAAATATTAACATTTTTAATCATTTTGTTCCTGTATATTACTAAATGAAATACATACACTCATATTATACTCTCATATAATTACTTCTGAATTAGCTATAATTGCTATGACATATCTGCTCTTGTATATGTAATCCAATAGAATTAAATTGTTTTTTCTCTTAAAAAAACTATACTATTGAGTAAAATTAAATTTCTGATGCATGGGAAGAACTACAGAGGACAGAATTTTTATGGCTGTAAGAGTGGTCCAGTGCAGACTTTGCATCAGAGCACAACTTAGCATTGTTAACGGAGACCTAAAGTAAAAAAAATAAAAAGGGACAGTTAAAATACTTACCTTATACAGAGCCGATTGATTACATTCACAGCATGAGCTGGGCTGTAATTAGTCGGTAGCCAAAGCTTCCCCTGTTGCCTCCTTCACAGCTCCTTCTTCCTGCTTCACTGGCTTCTAAATCATCACGCTCATTGCTGGGAGCATTCTCATTGGCCCTCACAATGTTTAAGCCCTGGAACAACCGAGGTGTAACAAGGTGGGAGGAGCTGCGGCACTGGCTGCCAGTCAGCCAGCGCGCTGTGAAGAAGCATCAGGGGAAGCATCGAGAGCTGGCTAATTACAGCTGTGAATGTAATCATTCAGCTCTGTATAAGGTAAGTATTTTAACTGCCCTTTTTTATTTTTTACTTTAGTTCTACTTTAACGCATAGTTTTGACAAGCTTGACCTTATCTCCAGACAGCAGACCTGGTGGGTTTCCCCTGGTGACTCAAAAATATACTTGAAGAGTTGCACATCTACCATTTATGTGCTTCCTATGTAGAAGTTCCAATATGTCATAGAATTTCATGGGTAATTGTGACTGAATAATTCTTGAAATGTTAGACTTAGAGGACTTGGATTTGTGCCACCCAATAAAGATTATTGTTTTCAGGGCTATGCTGTTAACTTTGCAAGTTGCGCAAGGTATAGTTAACATGCATTCCTTATGTTGTATATGTGGGCATCCAGAGAAAAATTTTAGGGGGGGCATGCTGTGACATCATTACATCATCATCATGTCATGTGATGATGCATTGGAATGGTGGGTACCGACATATTGGGGATGGCGACTCCCATCCATTAGACAAATATAGCAGGACAGAGGTGTGCATTGGGAAGCTAGGACTAATTTTGATGCACCCCTCAAGGGTGAGGAGGCCATGGGACATGGCAGTCTTCCAGGGGAGCACTTGCTCTCCCTCTAGATGCCCATGGTTGTATTGTTGGTTAACTACTAGTATATAATATTATTTATCCATAAATAATTGTTGTATCATAGGCCAATGACATTCGGCTAATACTGCAACTCATCATGTAACGCTGAGATTATAAAAGATTTGACCTTACTTGAACCCTTGCATAAATCATTATTGAGAACAAATATCCTTAACAAAACTTAGAAAAGTAAAGAAGTATGGCTCACTTTAACGGCTCCCTATTATGTTCAGGGAATTCATGTTGTTTTATAAAACAAACCAGCACACTGCTTATCCATAAAGTTTAAATACAAAATTAACTCAAAGTAATTGAATCGCATTGATCCAAAATTATTTGCATCACTTCTATGGCTCACAGATGAATAGAAAGCCTTTCAAATAAACAAAATTGCCTAATTTGTGAGTGCATTTGCTGTTGCTTGCACAGCTAGTAATCATCTTCTCCTGCTGCAGTTTGAACTCCCCGTGTGTAATAGATTTGCAGAAAAATAAAACATTAGCTTATAAGAGGAAAGTGATCCACAAAAACACTGAAATAAGCATATAATAATTGTACTGATAAAGAAAGCGGAAAATGGATTCAATTTGCCTTCGGCGACTTTTCTTATTTACAAGGTATTAAACATCAAATGTGGCAGAAGACATCTGTGAATGCCTTATTTCTTCTAGTATGACTGTTGAACAAACTATAGCTTAATCTGCATAAAATAATCTCAAAGCACGAACAAGAGTCATTTTAATCTTGGCATACTGTATGAAAAGCACTGAAAAAAATATTTTTACTTCTTCATTTTCAAGCATCCGTATATGACGTTTTTATACATTTTATGACATTTATCTTTATAAGCGGATTTCCTCTGTTCAATTTATTACAAAACAATGAATAATGCTGAACTGAAATTAAGTAATATTTTTCCATTTTAGCAGGGATTTTAACATATAGGTCTTGTATTTGTATTTATATAGCGTTAATATATTATGCAGTGTTTTACAGAGATTCATCATTCACTTCAGTCCTTGCCCTGTGGAGCTTACAATCCAGTTTGCCTATTCAGTCACACACACACACAGACAGACACAGATGTATGTTTTTGGATTGTGGGAGGAAACCGGAGTGCCCAGAGGAAAACCACACATATGTGGGGAGAACAGAAAAACTCCATGCAGATGATGGAGTGCCCAGAGGAAACCCATGCATATGTGGGGAGAACAGAA
>WMED01000518.1:11912-34183 GCA_019650415.1 Pipa parva
TATGTGGGGAGAACAGAAAAACTCCATGCAGGTGATGGAGTGCCCAGAGGAAACCCATGCATATGTGGGGAGAACAGAAAAACTCCATGCAGATGATGTCGAAGGTGGAATTGAACCCAGAATTCAGCACTGCAAGGCAGCAGTGCTAACCACCGAATCACCACACTGCTCAGAGCTCTGGCTACCCACTGATTTAGGGCTCTATCCTGTAAAAATTTTCAATAAATGTTCAATAAAATAACACTTACCTGTATATATTAATGAATAAAGTATCTACTTAGCTCTTAGATTTGTGTGATTCTATCAATTTATCTGTGATATTCATAAAATGTATTGATCCTTAATATATAATAATTATGCACTGTGTTAACATTTCTAGTGTGGAGGCACACTTTGCACAGAAGATGCCTGTGTGTGTCTACACACTGGTGATAATCTGTACAAGTAATAGGACTGCATATATATACTGTATATATAGCAGGTTACTGGCCAGTGTAAGGCTGAAGCCTCTCTAGAATATAAGAACACTGGGCTTTTACTAGCATACATTTATGTGGCCCCAGTAATTGTAGACCCTAGAAGATTTTCTATTGGTCCTCCACCCCTTCCCCCAACCCCTATCATCCAGTTGGGGTAAAGGAAATGTGTAAAAATGGTGGTCAAGATTGACTACCCAAGCCCTACCACTTGGCCAAGGGATCAGGAGTCAGTACCCCAAAGAAGATAATTCTCTGGCCCACTCCCTAGCTCCCCAACCCCCTTCTAACTATGGGGTTGGAGGCCTAAACAAAATAATACATTTCATAGTTTCCAATTTCTCAAGCTAATTAACTAACCCTGGAGTGGGGGCCATAAAACAAGACTAAAATTTGCCCTCCTGTCCCAAGGTCCCTCTCCTTACATGTGGGGCAAGAGGGAGGCTTTTAATTTGCACTGATGGGAACTATTAAGAATAGCAAACCTCCCTTTGTCCTGGTAAAGGGACGTTTTCCTGCAGAGTCGGTCCTGTTGTTATTCATTTAATTATCCACAGCTATATAAGCCAGTGAGGAACCGTGGTACCCAAATAACAATTGCTCATAAAACTGTATAAAATATTCTAGTAAACATAAATAAATGTGGACAGAAAATCTGTACTTTCTTCTTTGCCAACCATGCTAGAAAAATCTATACCCAAGGAGAATATTGAAAATTCAGTTTAATAAAGAATGCCTGTTAATAGCAGCTACCTATTTCTTTTGGAAAGGCCTTTAAAACAGTTCTCATACAGTGACCTGAAAATTGTGAAGATTGTAGAGTAGTTGTTAACCCTGTGAATTTCCTTACCTCAGAAATCATGAATGGTACAGATTCTGTATGTAGCTCACTGCAAAAATCATGAATGGTACAGATTCTGTATGTAGCTCACTGCAGAAATCATGAATGGTACAGATTCTGTATCTAGCTCACTGCAGAAATCATGAATGGTACAGATTCTGTATCTAGCTCACTGCAGAAATCTGAAGACTGGACCCCTTTCATCTGTATGTATTTAAAATATGTTAAACATTAAATAATTTGCACTTAGGGAATTATTCACTAAGGTGCGAATTCGACTGTCGAATTTGCAAACAAACAGTGGATTCCCATAGCAAATCCGCAACAATTTCCCCATTGTAAAGTCGCAACAATTTTTTAATATTAAGATTGCGACAATTTTCCCATAAAGTCCTAACTGCGACAATATTCTCATTATAAAGAAGTGACAGTAGCAGTCTATTGCGATTGTCTTTATCTGGCGAATTCGGACCTATACGCAACAATTCGGACTTTAGTGAATAACCCGCCCAATGTTAATCTGTAGAATAAGGTAAATAAGAAGACATAAATGCCAGCCTGTAAAGGTTGCAGAGGAAATCATATGTGATATATAGCACTTACAGAATGCACTAGTCGCTAGTAAGATTTGAGTACATACACAGAGTGCGCAATCAAGGATTTAAGTAAAAAACAGGTACTTGTAAGTTAGCATCTGCTGGCAACACATCAAGTAAATTCTACAGATGGGAAGTGACTTATCGTCTTCAATGTATGCTTCAGAAAGAGTAAACAAAATAAGAACAGTGCTTAAAAGAAATAAAAAGTACATGAGAAGTTTTGCTTGGGAGGAGCTATAAAAGGACAGCAAGAAACTTATAGTAAGGTGGTCTAAAAGGAGCCGAAGACTCCCACTCCTTATTTGCACCTCCTCACCTAAGAATTTGCAGAAAATCCCTTTGCTGTTCCCCCACAAATCTTTGAAAAAAAACATGAAGTTTATATTTACCTTTTCTTTCTTTTACCTTCCTCTTATCTGAATATTGCCATGTTATCTGTGAAGCCATCAATCTTCTTTCACCCATAAAGTCCTTCATAGGAGAGCAATATCTGCTTGCTTGGTCCACCATAGTTTAAAGTGTCTTGTTGCCAGACCATCACTAAAGATAAATCAAAAAAGAAAATCATGAAGTAGTTCTCCTTTAGTCAGCTTACTTCCTTGATAGGATGCTTCTTCCCCCTCCTGACCAGCATTGGTGGTGCAGAGCGGCGTCAATGTCATCAAACCTACTCCAGACATGCACACTGATGATTTCATCGCTCGGTATTGGATTGAAATCTGAGCAGTGAAATCATCACTGCGCATACATGAAATAGGTGTGATGACATTGAGACCACTCTGCACTGTATATGCCAGTCAGGAGGGGGAGCCAGAGTGCAGCTTCATAGCTGGCATGATCGTTATGAAACTGCCTTATTTCTTCAAGTTCAGCTACTCCATGAAAATGACAACTTCCCAGCTAGAGCCAGTTATATTTTATAATATATGAATTTATTTTCTGACTTTAGTTCCCCTTTAAGAGAGCCTCAGTATCACTACAGAAGTGATAGGAAGCCCTAGCTACAGAAGAGTAATTTATCCAACAAGCAATGCAGTGGTCTTAGTGTGCTCGGGTGTCTTGAACAGAAGGTCAGGCACTCAGAGCATGTTCTCAGTGACAGGACTTAGGGTGACAGTTTCCTAGGTCTGGAGATAGTGGTGGTGGTGGTGGTACCCCTGGAATGAGAGGCACTCAAGCTGGTTTTGTCTCAGACGCTGAGCAAGGAATTACTCTAACTTTCCCAAGGATTAGGGTACCTGTGCACAACCCAGAGAGGGATGAAAGCTGGTCCTGACTCTTGTTACTAATGGAGGGTAAATATGCACAAAAGTATGTTCTATGCCATTAAGATGGATTCTGTACTAATTTCAAGTGTATGTTCCTGTTTGGTGTGCTGTGAAATAAACTGTTCCTGTTTGAAGAACTTTTGGAGTCCATGACTGATTTAAAGTTACAGCCACTACTCTTAATGTAAGCGGGGCCTATCCCCTGAGAGACTGAATGAAGCTGTGTGCAGAAATCCATCCCAGGAGTGGATGTAAACACAATGTGTGTGTTCAAAATAGTGTTACACCTATATCAAGATTTGGTGCAAAGTGCACATCAGATTTACCCATTTAGATCCTTAAAAGGGCAATATAGAGCTGATATAACTGCACACGTACATATAAAACTCCTTTATACTAAGCCAATTGCTTACACAAATAGTTTAAAAAATGTTTAGTGAAGAATTAATACTTGCAGTTTATTTCCCTTAATTTGTTTCCCTGAGAGCTGACATTTTCCTCCCCCCACTTCCCCTCCTCTTTCTGTTCTGCAAGTCAGGCAACAGGAGAAGAAAAAGCTGCCTGACTGCTATTGGTTAAGCAGCGTGGTGACCTTTTGGCCTCATAAATTAAGCATGTGTAATGGGACAGTGGCGATATTTAATAAGAAACTGCCAGTGTCTCAAATTTAATGAATACTTTTACGATTATATACGCCTACACCCAGACTATAAGAGAATCATCAAGGTCAGGGCCCCACTTACTAGTTGGAGTAGGTTAATAATATTAAAGTTACCTGTGGTGCATGTGTAGTGTACGCAAAGGGGCCACTACCAAATAATTTCCCCATCCCTGTTATTCCATTGGGTCACCTTAGAAAGAGGAGTGAAACCCTGACCAACATCCCAGCTAAATAACTATTAAGGGCAGTATCAATTCAATTGTTAGGCAACACCGCCATCTACCGCCCATATAGGGCATATAATTGTCACTAGGGGAATAAGAACATATTTCTAAAATGGTGTGAAATGCTGTTAATGACTCATCCCCCAAAATAGGAGGTGTTCCTGCAACTTAAGAGAGTATAAATTAGAGGGAGAAAAGATAATAAGAGAGTTCCTCCCTCAGATGGGAATGCTTATGAGAGGATGACATTTTACACCATGTTGGAAATCAAAGCACCTCTAATGTGGGACTGTAAATTCGGATGTGGGCAATGTTGATTTTTATGGATATGCAAGTTTTAAAGTTGGATGTTTTGAAAGGAAAATAAAAGTTACTGTATTTGAATTTGAAACAGCACTCCTGCCTCCCTGGACTCATTTATTCTACAAAAGGAGGGGTCGCCCTGTACCAAGCTACCTCTCTGTGGCGATTGTGACAAGATCATTGGCTCTGCGCAGCCGAAGGTAAAATCTAGTTTGTTTCACAGAGACTTGCACAAATAACCACACACCTAATTTCAACAGTGATAGGCAGACCGATAGTGGGAGCCATCAGGATGCCACTGATGACACATAGATAACCCTGAAGTACCAGGCCCCCGCTACTTGGTGTTGCTCTATTACACGTGTACGCTAGAGGTTTACAAGTGTGCGTGTTCCTGTTGCTATGTGAATAGACTGTTCCTGTTTGCAAAGAAGAACCTCTAATGCTAATCAGTTACTTAAGAATACAGGCACCACTCCTAATGTAAGCAGGACCTATCCCCTGAGAGACTGAGTGAAGCTATGTGCAGGAACCCATCCTAGGAGTGGATGTGAATGTGAACACAAGGAGTATGGTCAAAATAGCATTACACTCTTTCACTCCAATTAGTTCTTTTTTATTAAGATCAACTCTTGCCAATTCTGAGCACATTGCAAATATTTTACATATACAATTTTATTAGCAATTGAATAATAACTGTACTCCTTTCCAGTTATAAAGCAAACATCCCATTTAAAACAACATACTATTTCCTTGAAATATGTAGATGTTTAAGATTGCATTGCAAATATTTAATTTCCATACTGTCTATTTACCTGTCATCCTGTTGAACGGAACAGCTTGCAAACACAATTTAGCAGAAATAGCTGTTGTCTATAGTTTGACAGGCAAGGTAATAGTGCTGATCAATGTAGTGTAGATAGTTTCATTTTAATTGTATCCATCCTTTTGAGAGGTAAAGTCACTATGAGGATTAAATATCTTGCTTCGAGTGACAAGATCTATAAACTGTGGCCTACCAACTGTAATTATCTGAGCTCTGTTCAATATCCTTGGGATTGTTTAAAAGTACCTGTTTGCAATATATACTTTGTAAATTATGCCTTTTACTATCTCTAATGGTTTTCATTGATCTTATTAGCATTGGTATATTTTCAGGTGCCTTTGCTTTAATTAGGTTCTTATATTATCTTCACTGGCAGTCCATTTTAAAAGGGCAGCACTATTGAAAGTCATCCTGTAACAGTGTTAAATAGACTTAAAGAGATACTGTACTCATTACATTATGTCCTTTTTTTATTTGAAATTTTTATTAGAATAAATGTTCTTTTAACAAGATTACAAACAAATATAACAATTATAATACAACAATTTGTTAACATTGGTGATTAAGCAGTATTTTTTCTTTATTATAATATTCATTTTCCTTATTCATACTTCTTTGACATTATGTAATTTTTAAAACAATGAAATTAACTGTTTAGAGTTGTATCAGACATGGCATTGCCGCAACCTTCATACCATACAATTATCTATTTCATAAGCTTAGACAAATTAGCAGGTGATAACTGAGATCATCCTGAAAAACAACTACAACACACTAGCACACCACACTAGCACACCACACTAGCACATACCACACTAGCACACACCACACTAGCACACCGCACTAGCACCCCGCACTAGCACCCCGCACTAGCACCCCGCACTAGCACCCCACACTAGCACCCCACACTAGCACACACCGCACTAGCACACCACACTAGCACACACCGCACTAGCACACCGCACTAGCACACCGCACTAGCACCCCGCACTAGCACAACGCACTAGCACCCCACACTAGCACACCGCACTAGCACATACCACACTAGCACCCCGCACTAGCACACCGCACTAGCACACCACACTAGCACCCCACACTAGCACCCCGCACTAGCACACCGCACTAGCACTCTTTGTGATGTGAAGGCACTGTGTATAAACTAGGTTCTATGCAGACTAAAGAATATTCTATCTTCACTTTCCCCAAGCAACACAGTCTGTCTAAGGAGAAAATAGGAGTAGGTGTGCTGCTCCAAATTTACAAATTGGACTTTTCCACATTAGAGTGGCAAATTGGGGGATTGATGGCAGGGCTTTAGTTTGGCATAAGGTGAATGCTCATGCAAAAGTGACAATGGTCACTGCGACTAAATGACAACACAAACAATGGACAAGGTGACATAGAAATAGATGTATTATTCACTTATATACAGTTAGTGGGATATGGTGAGGATAACAGTCAATGGATTTCTCTGGGGAATTCACATAAATTCACATGACTTTGCATTCTACTGCTATTCGACTGACCACACAACACTTCCGTGACTGTTACTGTCCTCTTGTTAGACAAGTCTATCCGGTGCTTCATGACTAAGGAGAAGGGAATTTGCGACTATTTTGGGGATGCAGCCCAAAATGTAGGGAGGTGAATTCAACCTTATGTCAATAAGGCCCTGTATGTTGACAAACTGGATGTGAGCAGCATGAAATATGCAGTATCAGAGAATCTGATATTTTGCATATATCCGTATGCTCTTGATCGGCATCCAGAGTCCTTAGACACTTTGAAAATAAACAATAGGCCCCGGCCAACAATTAAGTCCAAACCAATGATGAAAAGTCCACGGTGGGTATTGCACTAAGCCTCTCCTACAGGTTAAAGTCCATAGTATTCATAAAATTTTAAAGCTGAAAAATCAAGGCATTGCTACAAAACAAGCCTACCTAAAAGACCTAGGTGTGTAACAAGTGACATGGTCTAAGTAGCTGAAATTGGACATGCAATGCCTGAAATATTTGCAAAGTCAAATGAAACATTTACAACAGTACAAAAGAGGAGCAAGAGTTACAATCTGCAATGAAAGTAAAACACAGGTTAGAGAAATGGTTTGAAGCATTCATACCATAAAGCTGTAGTGATTCTAAACGATCAATCCATATGGCTTTTCTCTGAAGTGACAATTTTCTTATATCGCCCCCTCTACTTGGAATTTTTACCACCTCCAAAACTAGCCATTTTATCTGGGAGGCATAATGACCTTTCTCAGGGAAATGCCTAGAAAGATACTGAGGTATCAGTATAAGTGCATTTCTTAAAGGAACAGGCTAGAATCTATATGGTAAACTAACAAAAGTTTCTTAAAAAGTTAATTAATTAATTAATAATTAAGGCCTTAAATTAAAATTTTCTTCTTTCCAAACTGGAGCCTTTCTATTTCTATCTATGTGAAAGCTGTCTAACAGCTTCCTGGAGCCATTGTGGAGGAGGCATGTCTAAAGAATCATAGCCTCCTCCAATAGCGGCAGACTTTCTAAAGCATTCAGAATACAGGCTCTAGTGAAGCACCAGAAATGCTTTCGCAGGCTTGTCAAAGAGTTCCTGATGCTTTACTGGAGTGTGCATCACAGCGCTTCTGCTTCCTCAGCTGAATGAAGCTGAGAGCCAGCACTTTCAACTGTTCTTGTTATGCAGCACTGTTATGCAGCACTGTTCAACTGTTCTTGTTATGCAGCACTCCCTATGACTAATACTTGGCGCCGAGTATAGTCATGTATCTTAGGGAGCACGCATCAACATGTACCCGCTCCCTGTCTTCACTAATGTGTGGCAGTAAGTTCGGGGACGTGCAGGGACTCCTGATGCGCTCATTAAACTCCACAGTAGTTTGAGGCGTTTGGGGCACTGTTGTGTCGGCGGCAGAACAGGAAGCTAGGCAGCTGGCTTCCAGTGGACTACAGAGACCAGGTAGAAACTAATAAATAGGTTGAAATTTTTTTGTTTACATAAAAAAATATGTTATAAAGTACATTAGAGAACATATTTATTGTAAACATTTAACGTTAATTTAGTTTTTTTATTTCTTGCTAGACTGTTCCTTTAAAATACCTGATTTTGCCTCAATGTTCCTTAATTTGCAACTTGAATGCCTAAGCTCCAGCATGATTTATATTATTTGCTGATTACTCGACATCCTAACAGTGCTGCTATATGCTCTTGAGCTACCTGCATGGAATAGCAGCGCAGTAAAACCATGCTATTGGGTTCCTTAGACATTTTGTTCTATACAACACAAATAAACAAAAAGCGTGTGAATTACACAGAAATATGAGCAGTACAAACAATGGGACAAATAAGCAGTTTCGATATTTTATTTGCTTTAATGGCATCAATATTCTTGACATTTAGCTGTATTTAAGCTTGCTGGTTGCCTACACACATTTATCAGACATAATTCAGAAACAGCTATCTGGATACAGGATTTTCTTTAAAAGCAATACTTATTTATGTTAAGATAAAAAAGAATAACAAAGAAGTTTGGTCTGCTTACTTGCAAACACTTGAAGCAAGATGACTGACCTAGACAGATACTTTGTTTTGGTATTGGTAATGTCATTCCAATGTTTTGTTTTCCCCAGAAGGAAACATTTGTATCCATCCTATTGAACTGCCTGCTGGAACGCTAAAGTGCATTACTAATCACTTTTGTCACAGGCACTACTTATCAGTCTGGATTCCTCTAGTGAAAGCTCAAGTCTTTGATTTCAGATTTGGAAAAACCACAGTGAGACTGAGCATACAGTATACAGCATTAACCTTGTCATTACTGTGAAGGTAAATGTATGCTTAGCAAAAATGAATTATTGCATCATGGAATATAGTGGTTTGTGTACATTTACAGTATATATATATATATATATATATTTACAAAAAAAAGGTATCATCAAATACTGCAATACTCATTTATATATATATACTGTATTTACATTTAACAAATGGAAAAGTAGTTGTCAAGGTGTAAATTTATCTAAATTTCTTTTCAAAATATCCTTGTGTATAAAGGAAAATGTACCCTATTTTGTAAATTATGAGAACATTAAAAGGAACCTTGGAGCTCCATGCCAAGTATAAAGCATTAAACATCTTAATGTCCAAAAAAGTATTGCATTATCCCATTATTCCTTCTCTCTCTCTCTCTCTCTCTCTCTCTCTCTCTCTATACAGTATATATATATATATACAGTATATATAAAGTATATTCAGCTCAATGTAAAAAATGACTGAACACACATAATTTAAACCTATGTATTTAATTAAACATTAACATTGATCATTTTTAAAGTATATTAATAGCATGCATCATACATAACATACTGACGGGGTTATTCACTAAGATGCGAATTCGACTGTTGAATTCTCAAACAGCGGATTCCCATAGTAAATCAGCTACAATTTCCCCATTGTAAAGTCACAACATTTTTTTAAAGTTAACATTGTGACAATTTTCCCATAATAAAGTCACGGCTGCAACAATATTCTCATTATATAGATGCGACTGAGACAGTAGCAGCCTATTGTGACTGTCTTTATCTGGCAAATTCGCACCTATACACAACAATGCGGACTTTAGTGAATAATCTCGTGTTAAGTAGAGGTTCTCTCCTCTCAGGGTTACTTCTCTCATGTTTGTCATTGAAATATGCTTTACTGAGCTTTGTATGTTGGGTACTGTCCTTTCAGGGGGTCTCTTTTCACTGACTTGATCCTGTGTGGACCAAGGGATCTTTCACAATTAAGGGACTTATTCATAAAAGTCTGAACAGTCATGTTAAGGGTCTGAATTTGCATTTATTTCACATATTTGGCAAATTCAGCTATGTGAAGAATTCATAACAAATTCGGACGCTTACAGTTCTTTGCACCATTTTTTGTGCGAGTGCTCAAGTAATTCACCTATAAATCAAACATTGCAGTTTGTCCGTGCAGCAAATTCAACAAGGCGTATTGTGTCGCATTTGCCATTTCTACTTCACCACATTAAAGTGGCAAATTAGGGTGTAGATGGCAAGGCTCCGACAGTCCAACTGACTATATCACTCTACACAAAAGATGGTTACTGACGCAGTCAGGTATTCGCTATGGAAATCCTCCGTTTAGTGAATAAGAAGTAAAGAATCAGAGTGTATCATCTAATTAACTTTCACAGTCAAATTTTCACTTTGGTGAATAAGCCCCTGAATCTCCTTGGTCGGTAAGAAACTCACTGATAGCGATAATTAAACTAACAAGCTTCTAAGCATACCACCCACCATAATGTCACTATCTGGGTCACTATTCTAATTTTAGAGAGCCTTTTTTAGGATTGGTACAGGTACTAAAGAGCGAGCACAACATTCCACACAGTTTCCTTCTATCTCAGCTTTTTTACCCTATGTGTACATATAATGTATATACACATACCCTACAATGTAAGGCTGCACTCGCATTGTCAGATTACACATCTAGCTATCTAATAAAGAATGATTGTAATAATTTATAGTTTACTAAAAAATTTTTGGCAAGCTTAACTGCAGGAAATGTTGAAAATCACAAGCATTATACTATTACAAGGCTGCAGAACTGACTACATTTACAAAATTCTATATAATTCTTACCCTGGATGATATATTAAGACTAATATATCTGCAGCTATTTCAGTTGAGATTGTGGTTGGCACTGAGTAATAAGGTTATCCTATAAAGAGCCATTTATTGTAAACCTTTTTAGTTACCCTTTAAGAAGACTGGTTATATGGGTTCTTTGACTGGGAACTGCTGAGCCTGTGTCCTGGAAGAAAAGTTGGACTGTGGCTTGGTCTGTCTTTCTATGTGAGTACCTATTCCTAAATAAAACAATGATGTTACAACCTTAACATTTTTTCTGGCATGTGAAATCATTACAATGAATCAGAAATATCAAACTGAAAAATAATGTTAAAGTGTAAGTAAACCCTATTTATAAAGTTTGCCCCATTAAAGTATTGTAAAGTGTAAAAACTATTAGTAAAATCCTCTCTCACCTTTTCACTCTGCAGAACTTGCAATCCCTCTGTAAAATATTCCTCCTTCCTGTAGTATATAGCTGCCAATATATACCTTTAAAGGTGAACTCTGTGGGGGACATTTACTAGAATCGACTAGTTAATATAGGAGAAACAACCTGTTTTTTACGGTATCACTATTTTCTCCTATTTACTAAACTGTTCTAAAACATTCTTATTACCTTAAAGCAGGGGTCAGCAAACTTTGCACAGGAGGGAGCCATTTTGCTCCCTCCTACACTGGGGAAATTTTTACAGAGCTGCAAAGGGGGAGGAGTACATGCTCCTAATCACATGACCTGTTGACGTTAAATCAGAAGAAGTGTCGGAGGTCATGGGTGGGGCGAATGAGATGCACTCAGAGCCACAACAAAGCAGCTGAAGAGCCGCAGTTTCCTACCCTTGTTCTAAAGAATTCTCCTGCCTCAGACTGGAAAAAAAAAAACATTTTTCCCTATGGTGTTGGTCCTGTCACTTACCCAAAGTCCAAACTGTTTTCCCATCGAAAAGTATATCAATATCGATCTGTAATCGAAGCGATCCTCATAATAAAACACTGTAAAGTGTGCCTGTGTCAGCTGTCATCTATTTCAATGGGAAAACATTTTAATGAACCTTGATAAAACAGGGTAATCAAAAAGTACAGGGAAATAATAACTGACAGCAAAACAGGGTGAGACCAGTTGATGTGGTTGTAATGGTCTTAGTAAATATGCCCCATCAGGTACACAAGATGCATTGTTCTTACATCAAGATGTGTATGAAAAGAAAAAATAGAAAATCAAGCGATGCTAACCAATATCTTTGTCTCTTAATGACCCTGTTACAGAATGCAACTATTTATTTTTTTATTTGTCTTAGTATTAATGTTAATTCTAACCCACAAACTGTTTAAACAGTTCTTTTAAAATGATAAACATA
Source organism: Pipa parva (assembly GCA_019650415.1). NCBI lineage: Eukaryota > Metazoa > Chordata > Amphibia > Anura > Pipidae > Pipa > Pipa parva. The sequence continues at coordinate 24,108 of WMED01000518.1, forward strand.
ATACATTTTTCTTTCACTAACACAATGTAGATATGGGTATTGGACGTCTCTGTTTAAATGGTCTTCTTATAAAGCTTTACATGTGTTTTGAGAGCTTGTTTTGGATTCAATACTATAATTAGATCTGGGACTTTGTTAATCTCCACAATCTAACTATTTGGGATTGTAAACATTGCTCTATTTACTGATCATTCTGTGGTGAAAGGTATTTATTTCCCAAAAGGTTGAACCATTTCTAGACAACACATTTAGGCATTTAGATTTTTTTATTTTGTAACTGTTTTGCTTCTAGTAACGGATACACCAGGGCTTTCATACTGATAATATGCAACAGCAGTCTTGGCACTATGTTAGTAAATGTATTGAAATCTACTGAAATGTAGACATTGCAGAATCGGACTAACCATCCCTAGTAGGCCCCGAGTGTGGCCTTCTGACAGGCCTCTAGGCTCTGAGCAGAAGTCTACTTTCATGATAAAGGTTACCACTGTTATGTGTTGCCAATCAAAACCAGGGAAGCTCTGAGAATCTAGCTATTCCGCCTATAACAATCCCTTTCTCTTAGTGAGGAACCCCCACACTGTACCTGACTGCTGACTTAGACTACATGCAAAAGTTCCCCAAAAAGACAAATCCATAATGCCAGAAATAATAATTAAAAGGAACAGAAAACAAAAGCAAGAGAGTGCAAAGGCAACATATAGAAACAATTAATAAAAAAATCTAACTTAAATACAGTGTGGGCAGACTGCAATCATCCTATTTCAAATTGTTTGATCTGTTTGTAGCAACATGCTTCACCCCCACCACTTTTTGTAAACGCAATTTAAAACATTTAATATTTAACTTTAGAATGGATATTTCATAGAAAATTGTGGGTGGATTTGGTTTGTTTAACCAACACATGCAATATGGATGCTATCAGAAAAGGTAAAAACAGACAAAAAGCAAAATAATTCATAAATTCAAATTCTAAGATAACACTTTTACATGTATTTTTATAATTGCCATGCCAATCCAAATGGAAATTTTTATTTTTCTGGTGTTACTGGTCCTTAAAACCCATTCAACCTAATACCACTCCAAAAAAAAAACCCCAAAAACTAACAATATTTTGCAGGGAAGCCTTATAATAACAATTCCTGATATGTTACCCCTAGTGATTAGTAAATAATACAAACTGACTGCATTTCTACAATATTTACTGTTTGGCCAAATGTATATTTTAAAGGTCAGAAACAAATTTTAATTTAATAAATTATTTTCAGGTACAGAATAACATTTTTCTATCCTAATCTCACAGGAAGTTATTTAGGGAGTCATCGTTACTATTTTTTAAAATTATTTTGCCACTAGATGACATTGATATTGTATTACATGGAAGTGATTAAGGTATAGCGCCCTGTGCAATGAATATATAAATAAATAAATTAAAATGAATAAATGTTCTTTCAGTCCAATTAATAAGTCCTTTTTAGTCCCAATAAAAAAGTCTATTACCAAAGTGCTGAAAGTACTTGTTAATCCAACCTTCTTACTCCTGCGCTCAAACCAAATGAGGCGATCTCCAACCTTCTTACTCCTGCGCTCAAACCAAATGAGGCGATCTAATATTGTTTTACATACAGTACACTGTAATTTTTATTAAGATCCTGAGCAACATATTTTACAAATGCATATGTTGTTTGATAAAACTTGATGGGACGTACCTACCAAAATATTGTTTTTGTGTTATCAGATTATTTTAGAAAGATTTTTTCTATAACATAATACACTTCTTATCCAAGTGACAGCTTATGTTGTACTTTGCTTTCCTGTTAATATGAACTAGATTCACAACTTCTAGATCAGTGAATGTTGAAGGATAGGGACGGGATGTATCAAATGTTAGAAATTTGCCCAGATCTTTAAACCCAATATCACCAATCAGATGTTTGCTTGAATTCTATTCAAACTAGACTGATAGATTTTAAATGCTGTTGAGTGATATACATAATTTGAATAAACTACATCCATGTTACAGTAGAACACCCATAAATCAGGAGTGTCATTACCAGTAAGTGGGCCTGGTGCAAAGTTTGAGACTGGTCCATCATATTAATTTGATGGGCTCCATCACCTCTCTGAACATTCCTTTTATACAGAATTCCTTTTATTGGCTAATAAATGTATCACCTATATTCTACTCCTCTCCTTATGTCTATGGCTAACACGGTACTATACTCTAATGCATCTGTCAAAGTAATAAACTCTGCAAGGCATACGGTGTCGCATTCACCAGTTTTACTTCACCAAGTCAAAGTGGCGAATTAGGGTGCTAATGGCAGGGCTGACTGACTATGCCGGGCTACGCAAGAGGCAGCATCTGACGCATTCACTTCTTCACTATGGGAATCTTCTGTTTAGTGAATAAGGAGTAGAAAATATGTGATTATTGGAGCATAGTGACACAAAGTGATGAGAATCAGTCAAGTTCTCACTTTGATGAATAAGAAGATTAAAATTGACAAAAGGCCTTGCCAAATGCACTCACTCATGTGAACAACTGAACTTTAGAACACAAAAAAAAATATTACATTTTGTTATAAAGAATAAAAAAGGACTGTAGATCCAAAGAACTGTCACAGTTTGTTTCAGGATTTTTCAGGGCTCAGCTTACAAATATCCCTTCCTAACTATCCAGAAATTGCATGTAATTGTTGTGTTTGAAAGATCAGATTGTTTTGGCGAACCCTTTCTACTACTGATTCAATCTTATTGTGCATCATGGGAAATGTAGTCAATAACCTACAGAATCTCTTAAATATTGTAATACTTCAGGATTTAGCTTTAACAAATCAAAAGAACAAATTATCACCAGCTAAATTTCCTGGTTTCAAGTGCTAAAACTGGTTTCAAAGTGTAAATGTATTTTATTTTTTTAAAATTGCCATATGTATTACAAAGTCTAATATACCCCCTTCTGTAAATTATAAGGATATTAACAATCACCTCGGAACTCTTTGATGTCTAGTGATATATCATTATAAATTACAGAAAGGTGTATCCTCTACATAATCTTTGCAAAATAGAAACAATATTTATTGGTTACTGTAACTTGTTACAAAGTGTGGCATTTCTGTTTGTTACCCAGTTAGGAAAGTGTTAATCTTAATCCCTATTATTCAGACTCTGGAAGGAGTCATCGAATATATTTATACATACAATATAACATTCATACGGTCCAACTGTGAGAGAGAGGCTGGGCTCCTCATTTTCCATATAAAAAAAAAAAAATGTGACTACTAAACTGAGACTACATATTCTTCAGTAAAGAAGATTTAAATGTTGGAAAAAATATCATTTGATAAATAAGCTTTTACATGATCAAGCCTCCATACTCTAGATTGATTACTAAGAGGTAAATGGGTTATAAATGCTGAAACTTACATTTTCTTAAAACCAGTATTTTATGGATGTTCATGTTCATGAAATATTATGTATGTTTTTGCCTTTTTACGACTTTAGGATTTTATTTTTTATGAAATTTTTCCAAAATTGTACTAAGCCAGCTGCAAACAGTTTAATTTTTTACGTGTTATTTTCATGAAGTTTTTCCTTAAAAGCTCTTCAGAAAATGTTAAATTGTGCGCACTTTAGTACTCTTAAAAAATATTTGCTCAAGGTGAAGTGGAGCTTGAAGCATGCGCCACTTTATAATGACATTGTACAGAAAATATTTTTCTCCCAGTTTTACATTCCAGGTAGCATTCAAGGTAAATATCTTAAGCTGGGGAAAAGTTTGTCATATATTAAACACATAGAGATTTTATGTTGTGTCTACAAAAAGCAATATTCCAGGGCCATCGTGTTTTATCGTTTGGATGAAGTCATTTAACAAAAAAATGTTAGTTGCAACTCTTTGCAAAATAATCATATACAACGTTATGCAGGATATAAGGAAGCAACTACCGTTTATATGCTGAATATTTTATAGTTTGTAGAGTTTATATGCTTATAATAAACAATTCAAAGTGCTGGATAAAATATTGAATACACTGTACAAAAAAAAAATAATGAGTAAATATCTTATTCCAATATTAAAATGAATTATCATTCTCTTCTGCATTGCTTATCAGTTCCCTGTAAGTTGGATTCCATCTAGAAGTAACTTAGATGGCTTGATCAGTGTGACAGGCTTTTATTAGTTATGTCTAACAAGGAAATATGTTACTGCCCCTTCCCAGTTGACCTGAATGCTCTGTGTAGTAGTGAAAAGAAGCTTCCTCATTCTGTTGAGACATATTGTAAGAATTTCTCCCTGGGGACATAATTAGTCCTAGAAGAAAGCTTTCTATCACTTCCACACTAGCTAATGGAGTAAAGAGGCTCTCCAACTTTAGTTTAATGAGAATGATAGTGCAAGTTCAGGAGAATGGGCTATTTGAGTTGACAATACTCCCATATTTAATCACATTGTTCTTCTTTTCTAAAACATTTGACAAAATTAAAGGGAAAATTAACCTTTGACATTATTTGTATTCTGATTATTCACATAGTTTTTTTTTTGTGTGTATGTTTATTATAAGAAATAGACAAAGATTCTGCAAAAACTCATTTATCTACATATTTGTATTACACTTAGTTCCTTTTATGTGAAGTGTTATACATAGAACTAAAACAAACCATGTCCCCTAGTGACCAAATTAAATGAATATGGAGGAAACCCTGGCTTAGCAGACAGTATGTTGTGAATGATATTTCTGTGAGACATGGATTAATTTTCCTTATAACTCCTAATGGAGAACTAAACTGATAAAAAAAATGAATAAAATATACAGACAAGCGTTATGTATATATATTACATATAGTGCTATACAATAGCTCTATTTCTAAATGAGCAAATATTATTTAATAGAATGTACTAGCTGCAAGCAAGTCAATCCTCCTTGTAAACATGTGATCTATGACAATCTAAAGCACTTGAATTTTATTGGTAGTGGTCTATCCAGTCAGGGAAAACAGTGTTATAGATTCAGTGACGGCACAAGTCTGCATTCATAATGCATTCTAAAAGGATGCCGTGTACATTTTATTTGGACGATACACAGCTAATCTCAATTTTTTTTACATAAAACAATTTAGAAGGCAAGTATCTGGGCTACTTTATTATGTATCTGTGTAGAGGTAGCTTTAGTTCTTCTCTGAACCCTCCTAATTTGAACCCACATAATTGGAAATATGGCTATGTTAGACTTGGGTCTGTGAAATGGTTTTTTGCCACCACAGGAATGATAGGAAGAATCCCTCTGTCTACTCGTCTGTACAGAGAAAAAGGGGATAAAAAGATGTCAAGGTTATTACATTTCCCCTATTTGGCCCAAATAATGAAATACACTTTTTTTTTGATCATTTGGATTTTAATGCCATTAAACATTACCAGGTGATCTAAAATTGGCAGTTTCAGATAGAAGCACTGAAGCCTATGAAATTTATTCTCTACCTCAGTTATTAATTAAAACAGGACTGCTGTGTGGGGAAAAAACAATAGGCAACAATTATCCCTTCCATGAGGCAAGCACAAGTCATCATTCCTTTTTCAAAAGTGGATAATTTTTTTAAATCAACTTTACTAAAAATGAAGTGCTGTTTGGGTCATAATAAATATAGCCTTTTTAATATTGGAATGGAGTATTTTTAAAAGTATAAAAAGTAGACAGATGGCACAAGAGACTGATTCTATGTCCACCCATAAAGAAATATACATTAATCAGGCTGACAACACATTCATTAACATATGAAGGTTACAATGGTACACTTTCTGACAAAATAAAAGTCGAAATAAAGATGCAGTCTTGTAGATTTGTTTAAATTAGACACAGTACATACTGTTACTGAATGGGAAAGATGGTAAATTGCTTGGTTTATAGTTATGAAAATCAATGTCCACTGTCTAAAAGCAATAAACAGTCATGGCAAAGAGAAATTAGTACATGATTTGTAAAGCACTGACTATTTTAAAGGGAAAAGAATTGTCATAAAATTAGAATACATTAGAATATTTGTGCCTTTTCTTTCAGAGTCTTTTTCTTCAAATAAGTTGTTATGGCATGTTTATTACATCTATAATAACAAAATTTCAATGAAATGTAGGACTTTTATAGTACAGTTCTGCATTTATTAACTACTTTCAGTCAAATATGGGTTGTGTCTGGCTCTATGTTCTCTCTGATTATAGATCGGAAAAGACAAATGGAAAGGTATTTGTGCCTCCACTTGGTTGGTTTCCTTCAGATAAGGCAATATTAAGGCCTTGTTCTCTCTAGCTATGGGTGATGTAATACATCTCATGATGAAAGGAACCTTACTGATAGGAGTTACCACTTCACAAAAGGACCTGATGGAGAAGAAAACCGACAATATCCTCCTCAAACTAGCAAAATTATTTTTGAAAGTGTTATTTCTTGTTTTATTTGGAGACTGAAATGAAACATGGCTTAGACATGCATGTTCTAATTTATGGAATTAATTACGTATCGACAGAGAGCTATGTGGTAACATCTCTAATCCACGTGGAGTCTAAGCTTATTCATCTTTCTATTATACTTCCTAACACTTTAACAAGGACAAATCTTTAGATATTTTTCCTCCAAAAGTTTTGCAAGAAGATTTTTCTCGAAGATTAGACAGTTTTATAGGGGGAAAAAATGAGCTGAGCTGTTCAAGACACAAAGAAATTGTTATTTTTTTTCCTATTCTGTGAGTAGGATATTTCTGATGTTCAAGAAGACATTTTTGTAGATGGTTTAGTAACTTGAGAGATGTCAGCTTTTAAAATAAAAGAACACCATTATGATGCTGGAAATCTCATTGAATAGCCGCGTGATACCATGCATACTGAACAAGTTTAGATGATAGGGTTTTTTTCAGAGCTTTAAGCAGAAAGATGAAAAAGAAAATATTCAGTTTTCTGCTTGTTGAGGAAAATTTCTGGGGTGTAAACACCTTTCTATTGTAAATAAGTGATCCGTACTTTTTACATTTTTATACCAGTTACATATATTGTTCAACATGCTTTTGAGACTTGCTTATTTTAAAAAATATTCTACAAAAGTCAGTTTGTACAAAAGCAAACAGGTGAAATTATTTCTGTAAGTACAGAAACACATAGTAAACACTCAGCAGTTAGGATCCACTGTAGCATTCACAGAACCAGGATGTGGAGTGATGTGCAGTGATGGGAATTCCAGCAGTCATGCAGTGCAGAGAAGTCATCTTCACAATTTCCCACTAATTGTATTAATGAACTATTTCATATTTTACTGTATCAAAATATCCCTATCCTATGTTGCTACTTGGTCTTAGTCTTTAATGTCACTTTTGAATGAACAGTCACGTTACACCCCATTGGAGTCCGGCCATTACCCTCTACTTTTCCTCTTTGATCTGGCAAAGTTATGTTGGTGAATTTGACACAGAATGTCTTGCTGAATTCACTACTTTGTCAGATTCCTACTTTGATGAGTAGTCGAACTACATGTTATGGGAAGTACATCCACCTAGCCTATCTTATTTATTGTTAAAAAAGAAACTACCGGTATATCATTAAAATAAGAATTGGAAAAAAAAAAAATATATATATATATATATATATATATGATCTTCACAGTAATACAATTTTGGATATATAGCAAGTGCAACCTAAAACTTATTGTATAGAATTTGATAATATGATTAACTGATGCAGAAAAACTTTCTGGCCATGAAAGGATAGATGGTGTTTTGTAATTGTTTTATGTATAGTCAAGAAAGTAAAGTTTTTTTCAGTGCTGGATTAATCTTTATTTAATGAAAACAATTATAAGGCCATAATCCCCTAAATCCCTGAAAAATGATATGCTGGCTTGTGTTTTTTCTCTTCCAGTGGAAGCATTTATGATGAGAATTAAATCATAGTAAATTCCACATGTGTAATGTTACAATTGGGCCTGTATTAGGATTAACATATAGTAAGTATTTTGTTATGAATAGATATATACTGTATGGGGAATCTGTATGGTTACTAGTACCAGGTTCCAAGTTTCTCCCTAGAACATCTGTTCAATATCAGGTTTGACAGGCTGAGCCACGTAAACATTAATGTTAAAAATATTTGTATGGTATAGTCATTTGGATTTTCAAGATCATAATTATTGTGGGAATATAGGGAAATAAGAGTTTGGCTAGGTAAGGGTTAATTTGTTAGTGCCTGACTAGCAGATAGTGAGACTGAGGAAAAGCCAGTATCTGATAACAAAAACTACTCAGGGAATATACTGTATATACATACTAGTAATATAACAATAGTAAACAAATACTTCATTTGTCTGTTTTGTAGGAATGATTTACTGCAAAAGGCTGAAGTTTATTTGTCTGTAATTAAGAACTATGTCCATTTCAGATTGTTTTTGCAAGTTAAGGGAGATTTGTTGTTTAAGTGGCTAATTAATATATCACTTATATGATCATCGGGGGGCGCTGCTATGACCTTTCTCATTTTTTAAAATTGTATCCACTTTTTTTTGGTGTCACTTTTTGACACAATAGCAGTTGGGAGATTTGGAAAAAAATTACTTACATACTAAAACCGAAATAAATTCTGGTAGATATATGGGTTTTTCATTAAAGCCCTGGAGTTGTGATGATAATAATAAAAAAAAAAAATCCATTGTTATCTATTAAAGGTATGTATGTATTTATGTCTATTTTCATTTATAATGTTCATCAAGCATGAACAATTAATCAATACAATTATAAAACTGACATGAGTATAGTACCTAATACAGAACAAACTAAGTAAATTACAGGCATAGAATAATAAAGATACACTCTAAATACCAGGCAGAAATTGAAACACTATTAAGGAAATCTCTGTCCCTTAGAGCTTACAATCTAAATGGGAGGAGTATTACATATTACAACATATTACATATGTTGATATGAAAGTAATACATACAGTAAATAAAGTGTTGGGTCAAATTGACTATCATGAGCAGAAATAAAATAATTGAGTGAAAAACATCAAAATCAGTTTTCCAAAAATAGTGAGGTGTGTTTTTGATGAGACGAGGGATTTAGAATTCCAGAGATATGGAACAGCTAGAGAAAATGACTTTAAAGGGCTTTATTGGTATGTAGTATACAAGATGTTTATCTTGGAGAAGATGACTAGGAACATATGGGCACACAAATGAGAAAGGGGCAATGTAGTGAAAAATTTTAAATGTCATGGGGTGACTTGGAATTAATTTGCAAGTTTAAAAATAACATCCTCCCAGGCAGGCAGGACCCAGTGTAGAATACAGGCCTGTATTCTTATAGAAGCACAAATTATCAAGGACAAGAAAGAATTCATTGTGTACTTTAGTGGCAGGCACACAGGTAGAAGGGTAAGTCTTAGGTATAAAAAGGCATGGGGTCAAGTTGGCATGTTGTGACAGAAGGATGAGGAAATTTTATAAACCTCAGACTGGCTTGTAGGAAATGGAGAGGGAGATCTTGGGAAAATTATTTCAGTGTTGTCATGGGAATTTGTGGATTAGTGATTCTGAGGGTCATAATATGGAAAACATGCAATAGGGATTAGATTTGTTTTGGCTATGAGTGTCACATAAGACAAAAGCAGAACAACCTTGCATTTTATTTTTTAACTACTTTTTGTAAAAAGGTTCCCTCTATTTTAGTTCTATCAATTGAAATTTTATCATAAGCAAACAAAAAGAACTAAATATAAAAAGTCAATCAACAACAAACCATTATTAACAATAAAAAGAAAAAAAAACCTGTTATTTCAGATTATGGGAGAAAATTATTAAACTCGAAAAGGCTGATTTTGGCCTTTTTTTGAGTTTATCCCGCAAGATCTCGGTTGTTTGTTCGGTAAAAATCAATCGATTTTTACCAATGCAAACTTTTCGATTGCGTTTTTTGATTGGATTTTTTGATGGAAAGATAGCCATACTACAAGTGTAAAGTATGGCTACCTTTCCATCAAAAAACTCAATAGAAAAGTTTCTATCTGGAAAAATCAATTGAAAAATATCGATTTTTACCAATCG
>WMED01000519.1:0-27534 GCA_019650415.1 Pipa parva
GTATTATGCATTTACAACACACATTACTTTTTATTAATCAGGATGGACTGTTCCTTTAATGAATAACCCCCTTACTGTTCTGTGGTAGGCTGCAACTTTTGTGTAATCCTACTAATGGATCTGAAAATTGCATCCCCGTACATCCATATGGAGTCCACAAAGCATCTGATTTTTCGAAGCTTTTTGGATGCAATACGACATCATTTCCTTTGAAAGCGCATCCATCGAGTCGCATAATATGGTATTTTATTTTTTTTCTAGATACAAAAACTGCCTCATGGTCATTGTCTGAATGAGGCCTAAAGAGTTTTATCATCATCGATAACAAAAGACTTAACCATTGAGAATAGAGTAGCCAATTCATCGCTTTAAAACCAAACGCACACAAAATAAACACGTTGCAGGCCTGATCCGAATTCACCATGAATATATAGGGCTGCTTATCACACATGCAGTGTATATAGCATGTATGTGAAATAATTTCATGTCCATTTGATAAGGACTTGGGGTTAAAGTGGGAAACCTTAGTGAGATGCTGATAAGACTTTCCTGTCTGATTCCTACAAACAAATGAGCCAAAAAAGACAACTTATCAAATCCAGTCAAACTCTTCCAGTGACAATGAATTTGTAGTGGAGACAAGAAAAGTAAGTGGAGTACGTGGCCTCAGCTAGAGAAGCTCCATACACCGGGGTCACGCTTAATCCCGGGGGGGAATACACAGGGGCTCAGTAGCAGCAGAAGCACCGCATCGCACGGGGCTGTAAACCTGCTATCCACCAGCCTAGCTAAAGCTTACAGCAAAGTACCGCTTTCCTCTAACCTGATAACGGCCGCAGAAGCTCAGAAAGAAGCCGAAAAATCGCGCTCAGTCACGGCAGCCCAACCAGACCCCCCCTCCGAAGCACATTGCTTTCTGACACTGCTGCAAACTCATGTATAGTGCAGAGAAATGACTCTATATTCACAGCCATGGTTAGGAATAATAAACTCACCAACGTGGCCAAGTCCTGTCTCGATAAATGGGGCTGTCCCAGAGTCACTCCCGGCTCGTCGCCCGCCATCTTGGTGAAGAGGAAGTTGCAGGCCGTCGGGGAGGCAATCCCGGAAAGTTTCTCAGACTCCACTTCCGTGCCACGCTGCGTTCCGCGCCTCGATTTGGCGCCATGGGCAACGTCACGGCTATTTTGATTCTTTGATTGGTTGAAAACGGGTCGCTTCCGCCTCGGGTATTATGCGAAACTAAAGAAACAAATAATGAAAGCCTTAACCAATGAGAACTGGCTGTGGTTCATTCATTCGGCCAAGCCTGGGTTCCTTTCATTCTGTTCAGTCTCTTGTAGATGGATGATGCAATACGCCTGCAAATGGTGGGCACATGCTTCCCTGTGTTCCTTCTTCCTGTGATGCAGTTTCTCATCATTAACCTCAGTTGCACATGCACATTAGAACTTAATAAGCACTATTATTCTAAATATATTAGGATTTTTACCTATTGTGCTGCTGTTTATCACCTATATTCTACATTTTGGAACAAGGCACTGTCCCATTCCTATGCAACAAGCGTATTTAATTTTTATTAAGTTGGACTATGCGGTTTGAATTTCTTTTATATTTTGTATATATTTTTCATATATATCTGTATAAATATAGGAAAAGATGCATCATTTCAATTATTTTATTTTCCTGGTGTTACATCCTGAATTATTATCATGTTACAATCTACTCCTGGAGAAATTTTGACCCCGAGCAGAGATTTTAGCAATATTTAAAGACCATTCTCTCTGGTATGAATGCAAGTTTATTCAGTTTTTAACTCAAGTCTGTGTATGTTTCCTTGAAATGTGCACAATATTTTATTTTAAAAAGCTGCCTGTAATCATTGCAGCAGGGATTCCACTTGGCATGACTGGGCCACTGACTCGGGAATTCAGCATAGTCCGAAGTGAGGTGTGGAGTGTTCGCCTCAATTCGGACTGACTGATCTGCGCTCGCTGATGTCCTGCGTTCGGCTCACTTCGCAAATGGTATTATGCGCATGCTGGTCCTGCACGCGGACATCAGCAAGCGCATTAAAGGTATTCCAGTCTCAGCGAGAGCAAAAGAGTCGCCTCGCCGAGACTAGAATCCCTTTAATGCGCTCACTGATGTCCGCGTGCAGGACCAGCATGCGCATAATACCATTTGTGAAGTGAGCCGAACACTTCGGAGCTCACTTTGCTGCATGCTGAATTCCCCACTGAATCATGGGAGCAGCCAGGGGAAATTAAAGTTACTTTCCATAAAACAAAAAATAAAATAATAATGACAGAATTATGGAACCCATTTTTATCAAATCTGGAGGGACAAGCACATAAACCATAAATTAGTTGAAGGTATGGTTTTATTGACTAAATTATGCCAGGCTGTTATGAAGGGGAGTCAGGATCCAATTAGGGTTACCATGTCATTCCTCTTGTAGAAAGACATATAAAATCAACATGTTGCAGTAAATTGTTTAGATACCTGCCTTATACCACAGTAGCCAAGAAGCGTATATCCGGTTCTTTTGAATTTAGTACTGCAATATGTTAAAATTTTATATGTGTTTGGTTTTAAAAGGAAAAAATGACTACAGTTTTCTTGGCATAAAGCTCAATCCTTAAATGGGTTTAACCCCCAAACCTTTTTAAAGGGACACTAAACCCTCATCATAAATGTTAATAATACATTTCTAAAGCTATGGTTTATAAGTATGTGCTTATCCCCCCATTAGCTACATTGAACTGCTCAGGCTAGCAGCTATAAGACCCCAGGACAGGCCTCACTTGCTTTTGCACTTAATTCAATATTTGGTACACTTACATTAGAACAAAGATACTGTGAATTAGTGGTTCTTTACTTAAACAGGGAATTAATATTTGAAAATTGTACAGAAATTTATTGCAGTGGGTAAGGCTGGCAAATAAAATCATGTCACACAATAACATATATTACCAATGGGCATGAACACTTTAGTTGTTCAGTGGTTAATCAGGTGAGTTACTTAGTGGAGCACCCATGTCTTTGTCTTTTTTCTTTCCCAATGAGGTTGCCTACCCTGGGGAACTAGCCTTTCTGCTTAAAGTGTACCTGTCACCTCAGATCTCTAATACTAAATTAGGTTCCACTAATGAAATAAACGTTTTTGTAAATATATATGATTTTTTTAAAAATGTACTTTTATACAGCATTTCTCTATGTCATCTTCCCTGTCAACCCAACTTTTCTTTCCTGAGCCAGGTTGGGCAGGGCTAAATGATGATTATAGCATCTCCAAATCAGATCCCTGCTAGATCGTGATATAAAGGGGAACTATAGTCAGATCTATTTGCATATGCAGTACTATTTATTAGTGAGAAGCATTTCTCCCCAGTAGATGTTTCATGTGATGAAGAATGATTGAGTAGGCAGTGCTGATAAACTCCTGCACCAGGAAATGTGTGTGCAACATGTACTGGACAGTTTTCCATGAAAAGGTAACCTCTCCCAGACATTTTTGCCCTAGTTACTACTTAGCACATGTGCACAAATCAGCTTTCCCTCTGTAATCTCCTGCATACCAACTTAATTTATGCGGCCAAAAGGTCAGTACACTGCTCAACCAATAGCGGTCAGGCAGCTTTTTCTTCTTGTGCAGAACAGAAAGGAGATGGGGAGGAAAATGTCAGCTCTCTGGAAAATTATGGAAAACAGACAGCAAGTATTATTTCTTCCCTAAATGTTTTTTTAACTATTTGTGTCAGCAATTGGCTTAGTATAAAGGAGTTTTATATGTATGTGTGTAGTTATATCAGCACTATAGTGCCCCTTTAAGGGATCTGATTGGAGGAGCTATAATGTCAATCATCATTTAGCCCCGCCCAACCCAACTCCAGAAAGAAAAGTCAGGCTGAAAGGGAAAAGGATAGAGAGAAAGGCTGTATAAAGGTACATTTTTAAAAAAATATATATATATATTTACAGAGATGTTTATTTCATTAGTAGAACCTAATTTAGTATTAGTTTTGAGATGACAGGTGCACTTTAAATTCCCTATGCTAAGTGTCCAAGCTCAGAACACCTGGCTCTATTATGCTCCTCTGTGGGGTGCACTGCTACCCAGATTCATAACTGGTCCTGTCTTTCACCTTAGTGGCAAGCTGTTACAGACCTGTCCTACCACAGGCCTACTGGAATATAGGTCCCCCACTTCCCTGGTGGAGACCCTATAAAGCCACTCTTCCCAACTCCCACACCAGTATATACAACATGATATGTGTTCTGAAAAAGTTACATCATCTGTTTGTTAGGTCTACAAAATTTGGATCTAACCAAAAAGCTGCGTGAAGGTGTGAATACACATTTATTTGCCACTTCCCCATAATCGGGTATAAAGCAAACTCTGGGATGTGGTCAATTCGAGACTTACGGAACACTTCACACCACTTACATACACATGCACAGATAATTCACTTATTCATCAGGCATTGAAAGTCTCTCAAAGTAGCAAATTCAACAAGGTTTATTGTTTCACATTTGCCATTTTTACTTTGCCAGATAGAAGTGGCGAATTAGGGGGCTGATGGCAGGGCTCCAACTGTTATTGCTTTTATGTCTGTTCATATCTTAACTGATAACAACAAGACCTCATCTAGTACCAGAGGAAAATCGCTCCCCACAGTCACATTGTGCAAAAAAATATTTTACAAACACACCTCATGCTTTCTAATTACTATAATAGCCTCAAAATTCAGCACCACTGTGTAATTTTATTGTCTAACACAGCTTTGCACTTTTTTAAGGAGTTCAAAAGGTAAAACATTCTCAAACATGGTTTGCAATTTGAGCAGTTCACCAATTATGCATCTGGGATCTAGCTAGCTTCTAAGGTTAACCTACTCCTCAGTAGGATAGAAGTAATCCAAAAATGTTTTCTTCCTTTATTAGAAAGAAAAAGTCCACAATACACATACTCTGGCAAATAAAACATTTTATTCAATATAATTTGTACTGTATACAAAATAAAACAAATATGCAGTATATTGTATAACATCCTTATACATTTTAGTAAAGCACATACTAATCTTTGAGTGCTAACATATAATAGCAGGGAAAACTAACAATACAATAATGCTCATGATAAC
Organism: Pipa parva; assembly: GCA_019650415.1. Taxonomy (NCBI): domain Eukaryota; kingdom Metazoa; phylum Chordata; class Amphibia; order Anura; family Pipidae; genus Pipa; species Pipa parva. The sequence goes on from WMED01000519.1 coordinate 5,145, forward strand.
ATATTAACATTTGGACACAAATAGAAATTGCTAACACTTTGTTAACTTTTTTTTTTACTCAAACCAGTCATGCTACCATACTTTACCCAAAGCATCTTAGCAGTCATTTTTGGTCTGGGTTGAGATGGGGAACCATTTAATATATATGTAATGATATACAATATTTTATGTTAGAACTGTATATTAATATGTAAGTAAAAATATTAGCCGTCAGTTAAATTTTGCAAAACGTCAGTAAAAACTTCTTTTCAGGGTTGAAACCTTGATCAAACCAATGTATTTGTGATAACAATTTGTTCCTTTTAAGAAGAAAAACAACTGCATAGTATAGTTATTTAGTAATGTTTTCCAGTTAAGGCCTGCGGTTAGATAAAGCAGACAGATTTGTTAGTATTGTAAAGCTTTAGCTTTAGAATATACAGGTTCCCCTACAATACAGTCTATGGGGGTAATTCAGGAATGATCAAAGTACCCTTGTGAAGCTTCTCATCACTTCGCCAACACGGGTATGCGCTCACTGGTCTCCTGCACTTGGAGATCAGCGAATGCCTTAAAGGTACTTTGGCTTGGCGAGGTGACTCGAGTGGTCACGAGGTGAGCCGAAGTACCTTTAAAGCGTTCGCTGATCTCTGAATGCAGGAGACCAGTGAGCGTGTACCCGTGTCGGCGAAGTGATGAGAAGCTTCGCAAGGGTACTTCGATCGTTCCTGAATTACCCCCTATATGAGAACAGTTATATAGACAAATCTTTTCAAGGCTCTATGAAGTGTTTCTGTGCAATGATTGTTAAATAATAACTGGTATGTTAACTTTTGTTTCTGCTTACCTATCACATGGCTGACAGACACCAAAATTACTCTCCATGATAATGTTCACTATGGCTTCAAATCATTATAATGAATAAAATATAGATGAAAGATATTATACAAACATTCATACAAGCACGGAATTCAATATGTCTGTAAACAATTACTGGCTGTTTTAGAGTATCTTTGGAAAAGAGATCTTGAAGTCGCACCCATTAGTTCCCCTTAGTAAATTTTTGGCCTTTTGTTTTCATACATGAATAAAAGGTATTATCAGTAACTGTATCCTCCTTTCATTATCAATCACTATTTGAATAAAAGTGCACAATTTTTCAGTTTAATCTGAAAATATATTGTCAGAGATGCTCTGTAGCTAAATAATGAGAATATGAGTGTCTAGAAAAGCTATCAGTTGTGTGCCTATGTCTTACTTCAGACTAAAGCAGATGTGTTTGTAATGCTGCTATGAATTCAGTATAAAGAAATTATCCACTTTCGTATCCACCATGCAGATTCTTCATATGCTACTGTTCCATCCATTTCGGCTTTTGACGGCTGCATCAAAATGGCGTTTTCCATCTAAATACAGCATTGATTCTGTACAATGGTAAAAACATATTTTTACTTCCCAGAAACACCACTATAATACTGCAGTTTTCAAAAAATTATTGCTTTACAGGTTCTTTTCTTGCTGAGCTATTAAATAACTGTGCTGGTAAGGCTCACTAGACTGCACTGATGAACACAATGGATTGTTTATAGTCCTATATCCTGCTTCCCTAGTAAAGAAAAAGCAGGCAAAGCATCCAATATGCAGGTATAAAAAAGTACTAACTTTTTTGCATTAAAGTCAATCATTTTTTATTAGCACTGATGTATTAAACTATATATAATGTTTAAAGGCAAAACCAAAACTTTTTAATGTCCTTTTTAGACTTTTTTTCATGTCTTGATAATATTTCAATTATAGTTATATTTATTCAGTTATTTACAAGATCCAGTACATTTTCTACTCACCTCCGTAGGTCTGTGGCACAATCTTTGGGACTTCCTTATCCGACATGAATGTGAAGTGGAATATGTTGGTGGTGTGATGTTCTCTGGTGTTGTGATCCGCAACCTCACTGTGAACTCTGACCTGGATGTAGTTTGTCTCTGTGTAGCACACCTTAAAAAATAAAAGAAATTGAGATCAATGCACTGGCTTATTTAACAGTAAAAATATCTACTCATCATACAATTCGCAACAATGATAGCACCAAAATGGTATCTAAACTATATAGGAACCTGACAGATATAGGAACAAAACCTTTCAACACAGCATACCAAAAATGGGTAGCCATCCTCCCAGATCTAACCAGCGACGAATGGGATGAAGCAACTACCAACATATACAAAGGGCTAATCTCAGGCAGAGACAAACTGATCCAACATAAAATATTCCACCAACTGCATATTACCCCACTTAAATTACTGCGAATGGGCAGACTCCCATCAGACAGATGCCCAAGAGGCAATACAGCCCATGCAGACTACTATCATATGATGTGGACATGTCCCCCAGTTAAAAGACTTTGGGAAGATATACAAACATTCCTCAAGAGATAGGATATATTGAGTCAAAATCTTAACCCCACAATGTGTTTACTGGGAGTAATGGATGACATGTTTCCCCAAAACACAATTAGAAACAGATATCGCACCATGTTCTTCTATGCAAAGAAAGAAATCTTGATGCATTGGATGGGCTCCACACCCCATCAATACAAAGTTGGTGCGCTTTAATAAACAATGCATTACCATTGATAAATTTAGCGTACCAGCACAGAGGTCAAAAATAAATATTTAAAAGAACCTGGAGCTTCTGGTGGGATAGAAGGGGAGGGGAAGAGAGTGACTAATTCTAAATATGTAAAAGAGTAGGGGCAGTTGTAAAGAAGGAGCATATTACAGGAAAATGATAACGATAAAGTTCAAATGTATGGTTAAATGATGCTCGTAAAAAGAAGTACAAAATGGACCAGTCTATAATAGCAAAGGAAAACAATGTTGTTAATGTTGAGAAATTGATTTATTGTTAATATGCGACAATTAGTAAAATATTGTTTAAAAAAAAAAAATATCTACTCATACCCACTGAAGCTGCAAAATAGAGCTGAAATGTATTGTATAGGGAGAAACGAGGCATATCTTCACCTTAGAGACTTTTAAAAATATTATCCTCATCATTGTACTTCCTACCATTCTTAAATATTACTCTAAAAAAATCCAAACCAAAGCCATCATGAACTAAACCAAAGAAGATTTCTTACTGTAAAAACATTTTCTAGTAGGTACAAACTGTCAATGTAGACACTGACTAGTTATACTCCCTTCTCTCCAGAGGCAGGACAAGTAGTTATGACTAGCACAGGTTGGAAAGTTCGAAAGTGTTTCAGGGTCACACAAAATGAAACAAATGTTCCCTCACACTGTAAGGGGAGGAATTCTTTTATGGATAATCTGCTCTCAGATACAGCTACTACATCAAATATGTGATTCACACCTAACAAGTCTGTATGTGCACAGTTGACAAAAACAATCAAGGGAATGTCTCAATGAGTGTAATCACATACAGTGGTCTAGTAACCCGTGGTAACCAATGAGTAGTAAGCTTTCAGTCACATAATGGAGCTACGATAATAAACGGCAACCTTTTATTGATTGCTATGGGTTATTAAACCTCAGTAAATGACTGCAGATCTTTATTCTGTAGGTTCCAGTGTTGCGATCCCTATCATTTCCTGTCTTCTTTTTTCTCATAAGTGCAAAAGCTGTATTGAGACCCTAATACCATCTTCTGTGCTTGCACGCATTGGTGATGAGAGGAGGCATGCCTGTAGAGGGACTGTGACACGGGAACCTGCAGAATGAAGATTGACTAAAGCAGCGGTTCTCAACCTTTTTATTACTGTGACCCTTTAGTTGAATTCCCTGTGATTTGGCGACCCTCATTTTTTAATTATTATTTGGCAACCCCATTTAATCCTTATATTTCCAATGGTCTCAGGCGACCCCAGGCAAATCATCATTCGACCCCAAATGGGGTCGCGACCCACAGGTTGAGAACCGCTGTCATATAGGAAGTAAAAATGCAGGCCAGTTTGAAGGTAGTATATGTGTATAGTATATGTGTCTGTTTAGTCACTAAAGCAAGTAGGAGGCGGCAGAGGGGGACAAAGACTTGAATCAGTAAGTATAATTAATTAGACCACCCAGGCTCCCTCGCCCCTAGATCAACACGCACTTTATTTCTCTTTCAAGAAAAATCTTTCAAATCTACTTCAAGCATGTTTTAAAAATAGTTCTATTACTAAAAAAAACCAGAAGCATCCTACCTGTGAAGAAAGGAATAACAGTGATCCAATTTCCACAGGTTTCTGGAACATAATATCATCAACAGCCACAACATAAGGTCTTGAGCCACTGGAAGAAACAAATTGACATTTATGAAAAACTTGCTCTAACTATTTCTGCATTTTATATGATGGGGTGTGTTTCCCAAAATGTTGTTATAATGGCAACATACTGTAACAGAATACATTACCACCATCAGCATGAAAGTCCTACCTAGGCATTGTTGTCTTACTTAATGCTTGCAAGTTCATTACTGATTCAGCCACTTTAATTAAATGCTATAAAAATGCAAGCATTCAAGTATTATACCTTAGCACAATCTTCCAGCATTCTGGCAGAATGAACAGGCCCCTTGGAGGCATAAGCATATCATGGCCACAACTGCTGCAACATTGAGGGAACCAAAGGCTGGTGCTGGTTACACAGCTATGTTAGCTGAAGCTGTAAAAACGTACCCAAAGGAGCATGCAGTGGCCCAGCCCAATTCGTAGGCTTTTCTCATTAAAAATCCACCAAAGATTCTGTTGAATATGTTTCTCTCCTGGTGGAAAAAAAAAAGCAAAAAAAAAAACTTATTGGTGGGGGTTGCACCCCCCAAAGTGCTCTCTACCCTGGTTAGGCTTATTTACAATAAAAAGAAACTGAAACTTAAAACACTCTTCTAATACATTACATTTTACAGGGGGAAAGATTTTCTAATATTCACAATTATTTTTTCCTACCCACTAAAACCTCACTGACATAAACATTTTTTTTCTGCTGTTGCTTTTTTGTAAACTAGCTTGCTGAAACAGCCAGATTCATATACATGCTACAATGCACAGGCAATGCATATTTATGTTACAGTGGCACCAAAAAGCAATGTACCTGAGGATGGCAGATTTCCAGTCCCTTAAGTTTTGCATCTTCCATCCACACAGAATTAGAAGGTAAAACTCTACTTCTAAAGCTTACAGTCCTAGGTAAAAAAGCAAAAAACTGTAAGGGGGAAAACGGCAAGGGATAAACAGTGAAATTTCTTGATAATCTGGAAACTGAAACAGTCAGCACTAAGGTCACACTAGTGTTTTAAAATGCTGCACTTTTACTGAACAGTGTTCATCTAATTGTTGCAGCTAGTATGCAGCCACATCTTCAGCAAAGAAAACGAGAGCAAAAGTAAATTTTAATTGGTTTCATGAGGGGGTAGCATGCTCAGTTAGTGAGTTTGGCCCTTGACTAAGGGGGAGGTGCTGGGATTAGCTGAAAACCTCTTCTCCAAGTGCTTGTTTTTTTCTGCAATTGCTATTACTATTCTGCAAAATCAGTAAACCAAAACTTGGTGTTTTTAACACTTGTACTTAATATCAAGTGTCGGTTAATAAAAATCTCTTTATATGCAGACCTTAGTGTCCCCTTAATACAGGACATAACTAAGAATATTGGGATTTGTAGAAGTCTGCGATTTAAATTTCCCTTGTTTTTAATGTACCTTACTAGGCTAGCTGGAAGTATAACTACAAATAATTTCCATTTGTGGTATTTCCTGCACTCACCGTGTGTCTAGAGTGTTCAGAAACATATCATGCACAATTTTGCGTTCTTCTGCTGTTGGAGCCATTTTCAGTAAAGATGCTGTGCTGAATGCTACTCGTCTCATTTTATTCACTACAAAAATGCAAAAGTAGGATTAAATCTGTGTCCTTTTTTTTGTTCTGCAAATTTCTATTTCACTATTTTATCTGACTGATAAGATCAATAGCTCTATTAACCATGTAGCGATCTGAATAAGGGGGAAAAAAAAGCATAAAACTAAAACCAGTTCTCACTTTTTTTGGTTACAAGGATTCAACAACCTTAAAAACCAGTTTGGTTTAAATTTAAATTTTGAAAAGTTCAACAAAACACCAGGTGAAGCCTTACCCTAAATGTTCATTTTAATTACATTCAACTGAGTGACATTGTTTCCTCATACACACTATATTAATCTTGAAGATATAAGAGAAAGAAAAAAAACAAACATACGTTCTCCTTGTTTGAAAAGATGTTCCTCTTCTGGGCCATCTGGAATTAATGGATTAATAATAGCAGCCCTGGAAAAGCAAGACATAAAAATAAAATCTTAAATTTGAAAATATTTACACTTCACCAATCTTCAGAATTAAACAGTTTTATACATCTTATCTTTATAAATTTTGCACATAGGTGAGAAAAACTCATTTTACAATATTGCTTACTATGTCCCCCAGAGACCAGACTGGCAATGCATTTTAGCACCAACATTAAAACACATAAAAAAATGTAAGATATTGCAGTAAATTGAATTCAACTTCATCTGATCAATGAAGCACATTGGCATAGTGATTTTTTTCTTTAGTCTCTTGTTGCCTGAAATTGCTTGCATTTTCTTGAAGGTTTTATATGTGTTTAGACGTCACAGTCACAACTGCCCTTATACTACAAAGCTAAATGATCTAATCAGCCCAATGTGTGGATTGAAGTGGTTCACAAACGTTTGGTTAGCAGTCAAGTTCACTGCATGTGGCCAACTTTAAAGAACAGGAAAAATGCACAAAAAGTTGCAAATGCATTTATAGTTACTATATATTCAATCTGCGCTTGAAGAAATTATAAATTGTGTCTGGAAAGTAAGTTATTTAGAATTAAAAATCAGGCACACTTCCTCTATGTCAGCGGTTCTCAACCTGTGGGTCGCACGACCGACCCACGGGGGTCGAGAACCACTGCGGCACCCGAAAGCGGCCGCAGGACCCTCCTTATAAGGGTTCCTGCGGGGTGACGTCAGCCGAAAACGTCACCACGTGACGCGCGTACGTGATGACATTTCGGCCGAACGTCATCACACGGTGCACGGTGACATCAGTGCCGGGGGTCGCAACCCACAAAAGGTTGAGAACCGCTGCTCTATGTGTATTATCTGAAGCACCATGGGAAACAATGGGAGGAGGCTAGGTCTATTATAAACAACATGGCTGCCATCAGTAAAGATAAAAACAGATGAAAGTAATAAAGTTCATTAACTTAACTTCAAAGATAACAGTTTTACAAGTGCTGTATTTTAATACAATCCATTTCTACAGCTGGTTCTTTGAAATCAAACATCAATTTTAGATTTTTTTGTGTTACTTTCAATAGGGTCTAACATAGCACATATTCAAAATACAGGCCCTACAGCTTTGGGGGTATTTGTAAAAGTTGAAAAAAAATTTTGACCACTTTGCATTGGAGAAACAGTGTTTTTTTATGCTGGTATTGCCTAGTTACAAAAGTTTTTATTTTTTGATTAATTTTCTTTACATCGAAAAGTTGTTTTTGATCCTATTTAAATCAGCCCTTAGTGCAAGTAAAGTATTTTTAAATAAAAATGTTCAACAATTCAAAAATAAAATATAACTGCAGACTAAGGAGGGAATTCACTATGTTCCGAAGTGAGGCGAACACTACGCACCTCACTTCGGAACATAGTGAATTCCCCCCTAAGACTGGGTTCACAGCGCAGCGCATCATACACTTGTGTAAATAAAGTAAAATAAAAAAATAATATGGATTCATAGAAGCTGACGATACTTATCTAGTTCTGGACACATGAACATATGACGCACATACGCTGTGTGTCACATTTTGGCCGGCGTACATATATACGCCGCGCCCAAAATGTGTCACACAAGGGGCTAAATTTATTAAAGTCGTAAATTTTCGATCGATTGATCACTTCGCCTTTAATAAATTTCGCCCAAGAAGTGCTGTGAACGCCGAGGGAGCATTCACATTGTCACTGGTAAGCACAAAAGAAAAAGATGCCGGAGCATATTTTTCTTTCTTTTCTTCACACGAGTGTATGATGCTCTGCACATCATACTCTCGTGTGAATCCAGCCTAAAACAACAATATGTAATTACGCATACTAGTCATTTTACATTTTTAGGGTTTGAATCGGTCAACAAAATGCATTGGGTCAGTGACATACCCAATGTGGCGAAGCAGTTTAGGTGCAAAGCTAATGGTTAAGATCTATGTGAAAATATACAAGGGAAGTGACTGAAACTACTATGTAACAAACCTGGTGAAAACTGGATGATAAAATTGGAAATGAGTGGGATTCACTAATCAAGCCACATGACTAATTGTTTTTAAATCTACTTAGTAGACTATGCATTTTAGCAGACAGGCAGGCGAAAAGACGTCAACGGGCCTCTGGGAATAGGTCATGGCTATGCTAGACATTTTTTTCTCGTTTTACCACATGTACTAAAAACTGTGACAAATTGCAGTCAATATAACTAAATGGACAACCGCAACTATTCACCTGCTATTTTTTCCCATTTCTACAGTCATGAAAACAAAGAAACCTCAACATGCTGGACCTCATTTTTGGAACAGCAAGAGAAAGAAAGTTTCAAATACCTTTATCTGTATAAAACATGGACATGCTGAATAGATACTGTACATAATAGATAACATTTGTTGTGAGAAATGAGACAAATTCAATCAAACGTTACAAAATGTTGTGTTATATTGCATTGAAAAATGGAATAAATTCAAATTAAAAACTTGGACATGCTGCCTTTGTCTGAACTAAGCAATGTGTCAAATACATTTCTTTCATTTACCTCTTGTTTTCAGGATCCCTGGCCACCATTACAAATGTTGCATCCAGCACAGGGCTGTATTCATTACCATGGAGCTGCAAAGTAAATATATTTAAATTTCTACAAAGTAGATTCATTTTTATTGTGATCATTGATTTTTATTTACTTAAAAAAAGAGAGAGATACTTGGTGATATTTATAGGTAATATTCCCTATTCTACAGATAACTTCCATTTATTTCACCATAAAATAAGCCATACATAAGAGGATATTGTTTCTTTATAGGCATAAAATGCCCTTCTTGCACATTTCAAAATGATTGCTTGTCACATTGCTAAACTTAACAAAATGAAAAGAGAACTAAGTAACATGGCATCATGGCAACTGCAGTCTTCCTCAACAAGCTAAAAATTAATACCACTAGATTAGGCCTCGTTTCAGACTAGTGCATAAATGCACTGCGCTTTTAGAAAAGCACTTACCAAAAATATGCTGGCAAATCCCGACTGGTAAATCTTTGGGACACTGTGCTTATAAGCTAACCGGACTGCACTCATGAAACCAGTGGAAAGCCACATAATTTTCAGAAGGGTATGAGGCAAGTACACAAATGCTTATACTACATGCTGAATACAAAGGGCACTGCTTTGGCCGTGAACTCCACCAGTGGTGTTACTACAATCAAGTGGGTCCCAGTGCAACATTTTGGACTATTTTCCTCTGTTTATAAATAGCCTTTAGTCCTTACATTTGGAATCATTTTAAGATCATGAAAAAGTGTCCTTTTTTGAAAAATACAATTCTTTGTGCATACTGGGAGTCGCATTAGGTCCTTGTGCCCCAGTGCGGTGACAACCACTGCACCCCCTTGTAGTCAGACCACACACCACTGTGTACCAGTTGTTTTTTTGTGCATTCAGCCATTTCACAAACCTGTAACATGTGCATTTTGACCTCCATTGATGATTTCCCAACCCAGGAAACATGTCCAGTAAGCTTGATATCACAATCTGGATAGATAACCCTCTTCTGTAAATCTGAAAGAAGTTAGGTAAGCATGAATCTGGTTCTGCATTTTAAAACAGCTTTTTTTTCTATTAAAAGCATTGTTATTAGTACCCAACTGCAATCACAGGCATGAAGTAATACACACCAACAATCACTGTCAAAGTGTGTATACTCCTGTAGTATACTGACCAGAATTTAGCAGTGGGATCTATTATTAGTCTCTGTTCTACTACTACTCAGAAAAATAAACACAGTAAACAAAAACTACAAACAATGCTTGTGTGACAGTAGTTTATACATTATAAGTTGTTCTGATAATACTCACCTATCTTATCCACCAAGGCAGTGACTATTGATAGAGGGGATGACTGACGCAATTCTGACTGTGTGTGAGTGTAACAAATGAGAACTGTGCAGAAAACAGATGTGCGTCAATAAACTTTGATGTTATTATATATATATATATATATCTCAATCATTTAAATTAAAAAGCAGCCAGGCATCATGTGTACATAACATTCCTTCCACTTAAGAAAACAATAACATTTCTAAAGGTAGATGAAGACACAGGCTGGCTGGCATACTAAATGCTGGACAGCCTGTGACTAGCTAAATTAACCCTATAAATTGGTATTTGTACCAGTTAGTAGTTATGTGGTATCTGCTATAAAAGCCAATAAGTTCAGGTCATAATTAAAGACTCCTTTCATAGGATGATTTTTATGTAACAATAAAATATAAAGTGTGTGAAATCCTGTACCTCCTAAACTGTCCAGGTCTTCAAGAATTCTTCCAAACCTTGACAAACAGAATGAAGCATAATTTTATCATGAAGGAAAGTATACAATTCTGACAGAGAAGAGGGTGCATTTTACATTGGATCTACAATTACCTAACATTGTTAAATACATTTAGGTATTTTTCCCTCAGGTTTGGCTCACTACCAAGCGGCAATGTTACTTCAATATAGCTGTCCCTCATTTTCCGTGGAGGAAGATCATCTTGCTTGCTAGCCAGCAGGGACTGTAGAGATTTCCTTTCCTCCATAGCCTGTACATGATCCCTGTTTAAATAAAAAGTAATACCGACAGTTTTAAGTTAGGACTCTCTTTAAGAGGCAAATGTAATTAAAAATATTTTCTGCAAATAAAAGTGTAGTGTACCACTAGGGTCACATCAGTCAATCAAATTAAGTAAAGTTTAACTATAATGGATGTCCCATTGAAAGCAGTGGAGTTGATAAAAATGTGTTATGTTTAGATTATATTTAATATCCTTTGCGGCCATCTGCTGACAGACAGAAATAGAGTGTGTGAACAATATGTTAGTGTAGCATGCAGAAACTGGGAAGTCCCCAGTTGTTCAGAGTTTATAAAAAGGCCTGCCTAAGGAGAGAGGAGGTCTCTTATGGGAAATAAGCAGAGAAGCAACAACTTGCCAAATGTAAGCTACAATTATAGAAGGTTATTCCCTAAGATTCAGGGCAAGATGAATACTGACAGTTCCTAGAGAATGTAGTTGAAAAGGAAAATGGGATTTCTCTATGATATGATAAAACCAATGGATAAGATTACCAAAAAGGATGTGTTATGTGCTATGTGTGGCTGTTGGAAGAAAATAAAGAGTTCAAGCATGTCTTCATCAACTCTGTCTGCTGCCTTCGTCATTCTGGATTTCTCCTAATGGTATGTAACTCTGGGAAACAAATACACTGACACCTCTCAGCTTAACACCAGGGGCATATACTTGATCACATAAGAGAATATTCTACCTGCTACAGACTTTACCATTTTAATTATTTTTCACTGTGATAGTTCAGATAGGGGGAGAAAAGGACTCTGGCCCGTGACAAGTTACTAAAGCAATCATCCCCTTATCTGGCTACCACAAAAGCACCATTTTCAAAAAGAAAAAAAAAATTAAAAATGAATTGGTATGGAATTTATTTATATAAAATTCTACACCAAAATGTTATCTTTCAACAGAATATATAGCAAAAAATAAATGCATTTGGGCCATTTTCTGGTTTTACTGTCCTTTTAATGGCCAATAACCACAGCCCTCTGCAGATTTCCCTCACGCGATGTGGGGGGCAAGATTTAAAAGTGAATCTGCAAAAAAGATGGTGATGAAAAGGTAACAACTTCTTTACTTAAACAGGTTGCACCAAGATGGAAAACAAATAAAAAACAAACATACAAAAATTAAACTACTACTTTAAATTGTGAATTCTAACAATAGCATTGTATCTGATATATAATATTGTATATTATGATCATCATGATTTAGAGATACTTTGTTTAAAAATCCTGGAAAGCAAAGTTAACCATGGATCCTACTTGTAGAATTGAGACACCAGTATTGAAACTTGACAAAAAAAAGTGATATTGTCTGTTGCCATATGCCAGGGATGTCAAACTCAAATAACCACTGGGCCCAAAATTAAAAACATGGACAAAGTCATAGGCCATCCTGTATATGTATTGATAAAATGTCTACAATTAAGGTAGTTTTTCCTTCTCATAAGACATGACAATGAACCTTTTCAAACAGGTCTGTCCTCTATATTATTTAACAGATATTCTCCTCCCCACTTTTTTAGAAAGCTTCTGTTTTCCACCTGTCGTTTGGCAATTTTTGGGAAGGGTGGCCTGATGTGACTAGTAGCAAGAGGCCCCTAATTAATGTCAACAAAGGTGGGGGCACTTGTGGGTCCTGATTGACATGCAAATGCACCAGCAGATCATTCTAAGATTTGTAGTATTAGTGGTGTACTGCAATACAAAATACCCACCATAGACCTATTGGCTAAATAAACTAACTGACCTTTTCACACAACAAGAAAGACTTTACTTAGAAAATTAGTGTGCTTTAAGACTGGAGATGTATGCATAAACACACTCCCAGTTTGCCTGTGATAGTGGAACGTGATGGTGCTAGGAATGTACTACTACTAAGAAATATATTGATACATCTAGGTCACTAACACACAGGCAATCAAGAGAAGGTGAACAGTGCCGCATTTATGTAATTTATTTATTGATGTCACCAGCACAGAAACAATTAGAAGAAGGTGGGTGGTGTGCTGTGACATCACTAAAAATTGGTCTGGTGGTGTCCCGCCTTGCATCCAAAGCAACTTGATGAGTTAAATGATTAGTGGGATAAATACATGGAATATGCTGGCAAGGCATGACTTTATGTGTGGTTTTTGCCATTATTTTCACACAAGTATTTACTTGCATTGTCTGCACTGTTGGACTAAGTGTACTTAGGCGGTTTACTCCTGGAGGTCTATGCCCACTCAATTCCCCATTCACCTGACCATAACTGTGTTTTAATCACCTGTAACTTCAGGCACAGGCAGTTTTTGGCTCAATATCATCAGTGTAACAAGTTTGGAGGCAGACCACCTGTTATATTAAAAGTGAATTGGTAGCTATTTTTGGGTGGTTTGCCACAAAATAAATAAAAAACAAAAAAGCTCATATTTGCTTCACTTCATCTTTGTCTTCTCTCTCTGAGGTGCCAATTTAAGTAACCAAGAATCAATAATAGGAATTTTGTTTTGGGCAGATCAATCAGTCTTGACAGTTAATATAATGCCTTTTTTATATTAACCTAAAATACTATATTATCAGTAGTTAATGCAATCAATGAAAATTAAGGATTCTGGATGCAAAGAAACCATTTTTTGTTTCTTTCTTCTCCACTAAGTTATTCTTTGGACCAGTTATTGGAAAAGAACTGAATTTGATGAAAAGATGTATCTATACTATGATGCCGATTTTTAAAAGCAAAACAAAAAAAAAAAAAAAGGGATCTAAACCAGTGATGGCCAACCTTTTGAGCTCGGTGTGTCAAAATTCATCAAAAATCTGAGCATACCTCGGGTGGTGTGTCACTTTGAGAAAAATTCGGTGGTGTGGCAGCTCTCCTAATAAGAGCATGGCACAAACGGGGCCATGACGTGTGTCAACAAAAATGTATTGGTGTGTCACCTCTGACACGCGTGTCATAGATTAGCCATCACTGATCTAAACAGTTTTCCTTTAATGTAATAAAATATAACTATCACAAATATTGCCTTGAAACAAATGTACCTCCAATTGGTAGAAGCTCCTACTATTGCTCTCAATTTATCACGCACTGAAAGGAAAACAAAACACAAGGGTAAAATAGGTTTCCTGCACAGATAGGGACACATTATGCCACCAATGGGAAGTGCACAGGGTAAAGCATAGCACCAAAGCAATATAATGAAACAGGAATACTGAGGTTAGAAACTGGTGAATGAATAAGGCACTAACGCATTTTGGAAAGATTTATGTTAAATACTTTAAGGAGAACTCTCACGGTATAGTACCTGCTATACCGTGGGAGGATATATTGTTATTCTCTAGTAAACAAGGGGTTTCCCTGAACAACCAATTGTTAATTTAGTATCTCAAAAACTAGTGGAACGAGGTCTTTAAATAATTAGGAATAATTACAAAATCAAAAGGAAAGAAAAAAAAAGAAAATGAATTAACATATCACCTGCTCAACACCCTGATTAGTATATCAACTGTTAAAATTAATTTTAATATTATACAATGTAAAAGAAAAAATGACCTCAAAAGGAAAAACAAAAATTGAAGCAGTATATCAATATCTGAACTGATATTGTAATTGAACACAAACTGCACTCAGATGGTAAAACCAATGGCTCCGAGTCACTTTGAGGATCTCGTCATCCAATTCGATGGCCATGAGTTCCTGTAAGGAAAAACTCATACCTGCTGATTTTTTTAATATATACTTCTAGATGTTTCTTGATGGTCTTATTTGGAGAAATTACCCCCACCCTTTAGACATTGAATCCCTTGCAGGACCTCAGGGACAAAACTAGTTTTAAGGTCGATCAATGTTCAACACTTATATAATAGCTTAGCCTCTCTGGTGCAGTGGGGCACTAGATGTGGCATGTGGGAGTGGTTTTATGCAGGTTTCTCAGTTGAAGCTCATTGAGCTCTTCTGGCAGGCAAGTGTAAAGCGAGCACTGAGAAAACCACAACAGAATGTCTAGATCTCAAAGCTACCATATGTTGTGAAAGGATTTCTGCAATGTACAGTATTTTATGATTATTACACCATGACCTGCTATGTCAAACAACTTCTTTTTAAGTTACAGTTGTCCATGGTATAGAGATTTGAAAGAGGTATATAGTGCCTTATCCATTAATAGCATAAATCAGAATATATCAGGTTCTAAAACTCGATTAAACGCTGCACAGGACAGAGTATCCCAAAGAGTAGAAAAACACAAAAACTTATGCATATATACCAAGGAAACCATGCAGCAACAGTCCAGCAGACAGACAATTGTGCATTTTTGAAGACTGTATTTAATTCCTGCACAATGCCAGTTCATTCCATGCACACCTTACTTGTGATTATTTTTACACAAATGTGTAAATATATTAACTAAGATATAGGAGGTAATTCACCATACTCTGAACTTACCCTCCGATGCTTCGCCTCTGCTCGCAGACTCTGTTATGCGCTCGCTGATGTGCTGCATGTGGACATCAGCGAACGCTTTTAAGGGATTCCAGTCTTGCGAGGCGACTCGAGTTGAGCCTCACCGAGACTGGAATCCCTTTAAAGCGTTCACTGATGTCCGCGCGCTCGATTTCAGCTAGTGCATAACAGTCTCTGCAGTATGCTGACCACAAACATGTCACTCTTTGTATTAAATGTTTTAATACACGATAATACAGTAACAATGCAATTTATTGCCAGAATCAATCTGTTGGTGAAGGATGTGTATCACTTTCTTGATAGTAAATCCTTGTGGCTGCTACAGAATTTGACTGTAATGGCTTTTATCATTTGGAAACAAGACATTGTGAAGTTTCCTTAAGATTTTATTTTTTTTTATTCTCAGAACTATGTATTTCAGAGGTGTAACATTCTGAGAGAAAAATTTAAATTGCACAAGAGAAAAGGCAGCAAAGCAGAACTGAAATGCTGTAAACATGCACAATATTACCACACACACACCATCATTAACATGGATAGGTTTGGGTCCTGTAAACGAAAAGATAATTTAAAAAATATATCTGATTAATAAACTACTAAACAAATATAAACCAGTGGACTATTGAAGTACAGATACACCCTTGATGGGCAATGGCATAATAGTGGGCCACCATTCTTCTATGCATTTTGATGCCAGTTTCACCACCAGCGTCAAAACAAAGTGTGCCACTGCCCTGAAGACAAGTATTCACTTTTAGTTTTCATATTTAATATGTTGCAGACAGAGAATTAGCATGTGCTCTTTTGTGTTGTTACTGGTCTTTTAAGGGCAATGGTACACTATTAGCTTTGTACAACTATAAAACCCTTGTGAGCTTCATCCCACTGATTCTGCATTCAGCAGCTAGTGCACCCCTTGAAACTTCCATTACTGGTGTTTCTACTACTCAAAAAGAGCTATGTTGAAGTAAATTGAAAGAGTGATAAATGGTGGTAGGGGTTATAGAGGGCGCCCCCTTTTTAACCCACCCGCCACCCACCCACCCATACTGCCTAAAGTCTTATCAATGCAGCAGAGGCGAGTGGCAATAAGAAACAGTTGCTGTTCCAGCCTTGCTCAGCAGAATCTCCTGGTCATTCTAATAAAAATATTTGCACTTTTTATTAAAAACTTAGTCCCTGTGTTTTGTAATATTGTGCCATATTGTAGTAAACAACTGTCTTCTGGACACTCTGCACTGACCGTCTTGATACTAAGATAATGAAGACTTTGAAACTGGGACACTGGGAACTGAATATTTGGATACTATGCATAGTTATGTTTGGGTACCATTAGCAACTGCCTAGTAAGCTGGAAGGGATTTTACTTGACACCTTGCACTGAATATCTGGGTAGCACACATTGCAGCAGTGGGGTACTAGGTATATTACACTGACATTTACATTCAAGAGCCCCTGCATGGTGCTAAGTAATGGCTGCTTTCTGCCTTTCTCACCTTACCCTAAGCTTCTTGCTGACCCTGTATGCATTTAAACCAACCAGATCTCTGACACCTGGGGACTGTGACTGAGGGCTGTACACTGAATTGGAGTTTGGAGGTTCAGGCAACAAAATATAATTTATGGCAATAAGACACAATGCACACCAATAAGACACAATGCATACACTATGTTTTTAAAGGTCTGGTAACATGCACTACTAGATTCTGCATTCTCTTAAAGATACAAAACTAGAACATCTGGAGAACCGATTTCTGCAGCAGGTAAAAAATTTGCAAACACATGCATGACTAGTGTGTTAAAGAGATACTATCATCAAAATAAAATACAAATGAAAATAAGGTGTGATGTTGTGCAAAGTTAAGTAGTTTTAGTTAAGAAGGAAATTTACTTTTTGTGCTTCTCAGTGATTATGAGGATCCATACTAGATATAAGAAAATGCTATGGTTCCCTACTGATAACATTGATAGCACTGCTGGATTTAAAATCTCTATTTTACTCCACAAAACCTCAGCTTCTTTTATTGGTAATTGGGATTTTCCTCTAGGTACCTCAATATCACTAGCAAACATCTGGGTAAAAAGAGGAATTGTTCATGCCGAAGATGCTTTACTGCCAGGATACACTCAGTACCTTGACCTATCAACAATTGCCAAGACCACCTTCCTCACATAAAACTATCTGTGTTTGAATATTGCTAAATCATACATTTTGTAAATTTTACGATCAATCTTTAACATAAATTTACAATGACTATGATTTTGAGAATCTGTGTAAGAGGGGTCTTCCATTGAAGGGAATGATATCTGCTATATATCAAAGGGGTCTGTGTTGGACTGATAGATTCTATTAACAATACTAAGCAATTGGAATATCTGGGGGTGGTGATATACAATAGGGTTGACAAACATATCCAAATATGGAGGCTTTGAGAATCTCATAGCCATTCAGTAAAAAGCTTAGGAATGCAAAGATTGAGCTTTAGCTTTTTTTGGCTAAACAGGGCTCATTATGTAATCGATGTTGAATTTTTACCGAAAAGACATCTGCAAATCTCTGGTTAAAATACTGGCTGCATGGACTGCATTTTTACCAGAGCTGGAATATTACATTGTATCTTGTTTTCTTTTTTTTTTATTTCTGTATCTATATACAAAAAGTTGAAGCCCAAATGAAATTTTAGTTAAAAAAAAAAATCCCTATTTTACCTTCATTCATATGGCCCATAGAATGCACTGTGCTTGCAGTCATCAAACTCCTGTGGATAAATGGAGTTACCCGACATGTTGCACAGAGTCTGGAAAAAAAAAAATCAGTAGTTTAATTGACTATTTTAGATATGCTCATATTCCCACATCAAAAAATGTCTGATTTTATCTGATGACTTTTTATTATTATTTTTTTTTTCATTTCATTAACATTTCAATGGATTGGGTACTGAAGAAACATGAAAATGTGAATGCAAACCAGTTTCTCCAAATTACAAGATGTAAGTCAATGGTTTAAAGCAGGGGTCTCCAACCAACAGGCTATGGGCCCCTTTGTACTGGGTCAAGTGGTGGTGATGCGTGTCACCATCATGTGGCTGGCAGCACATGTTGCTCCCCCCCCCCCCCACCCACCCACATTCCCAATCCATCAAACTTTTGTTGAGCGGAGAACAATTCCAAGATTCAGCAAAGTTTGGGGACCACTGATTTACAGTATCTGTAAAACAATAATATTAAATAAGCAAAAAACTGTCCAACTGTGATGGCCAATGGGATTTCATCCTCCAGCTAATTAAGAGAACGGGAACACCAAAAAAAATTAATATATATTCAGTCTATGCTAAATTGTGTGTATAAGGTATGATATTTAGGTCTTTAGATTAAAAAATTGGGCTTTTGGGCACTTTCTGAAAAATGCATTAACTAAAGCACCACAGAAAACAATGGGACGGGGTGAGGTCTGTTTAACAATATGGCTGCGTTCAGTAAGAAAACAGAAAGCAAAAAAATAATGAATTAATCTTCAAAGACAATACTTTATATAAGTGCTGTATTTGGATAACTATTATGTCAATAATAACTGTAATGGATTATTTTTCAGCGTGCACATTTTATATGTGGTCCCGAAGGCTGTCATTTGCGGCCTGCAGGGCACCAAAACTCTAGAGGCATCCTCAGAACAGCAGAAAGCAGGCTAAAGGAGGAGCCTACCTACCAGGCCTCATTAGCTGCGCACACCATTTGTACATGTGCACACACAAATGCTGCGAAGGTTTTAGAAAGTGGTTTTCTGTGGCCCCGCAAAAAAAAAAAAACTGTCAGGGGGTATAGCATTTCATATTTGAAAGGAATGTGGGCCACCTACTTCAATTTTTTTTCTATGTGGTCCTTATTTACCTGGCCAAGTTTGAGACCCCGGCCTAAATTGTACATTTTACTTCAATGTGGTGCTTTATCTTCATGATGCATAATTTCATGCAAACAAACACGCACAAAAAAAAAGAATCACAAAAGACAAGTTCAACATTTGAATGTTAAAAATTATTCTTAGTTAGAATTTATCCCCTTAATCCCTCCTCTATAGCCTTGACTATGATAAAGGTGAGCTTTCATCTGTGCCACATGTAGGTATGGACCTATAAGGAAAATCTTTCAGTGTGTGTGTGTGTGTGTGTGTGTGTGTGTGTGTGTGTGTGTAAATTCACATGCCATTATCTGTTTTTTTTATACAGTTAAAGGACCAGTGATACAAATAGAGATCAGAAAAAATACAGTTAGGCTTAACATGGCAGTTAAAGAACCAGAAACAACCAAAACATAAAAATTCAAATTTGGATTAAAATAGCATTTATTCATGCACTTGTAAAAAGATTATCTTTGACATTGAATTCATGAATTTTCTTGCTTTCTTGTTTTATCTTTACCGATAAGCCTGACACGTTGTTAAACAGACCTCACCCAGTCCCATAGGTTTCTATGGTGCTTTACATAAAGCATATACAGTGGGGGCGGCGAACCTTTTTGGCACTCCATGCCAAAAAGGTGATGTTACTCACCGGCGTGTCCCTCGAAGTGCTGGCGCTGCTGAGTGACGTCATCATGCTGGCATCGGGGGAGGAGCGCGCACGCATCAGGGGAGGAGAACTCCCCTGTGAGCGAGCGCTCCTTCAGTGCAGGCCTGGGACCCAGCCTGAAAACTGTTAGATCGGGTCTGTGGCCTGTACTGAAGACAGGATTGGCGACGGCTCTGCGCGCCCTCTCTGGCATGTGTGTCATAGGTTCGCCATCCCTGATATACGGGAAATGTGTCCAAAAGCCCAATATTTAAAGCTAAGTAATTAAATATTATAAATTTATAGGCATAGTTAAGAATTTTTGGAAGCAGATTGAACATATAGGAACTATAAATGCATCTGACACATTTTCAATTTTTGGTGTTAATGTCCTTTTAAACTGCTGATTTTAATTTTTTTTTAAATTATCTATTTGCTGAGTGCACACACTTTTATTCTGTTACATAAACACACCCAATCATCCTATCCCTGTTAAAAAAAAATAAGGAAAATATAGAACAGACAAACCCAGACCACCCAACTACCAACAAAAACTCCACGAGACAAAAAAGTTACTTTGTTCAAATGTTTAATAATGCAATCCTACTTATGGAACATTTAGAAGATTGTAACAAAAAGAAGAATGTTTAAAATAAATAATAATAATAATTTTGTTCTCGCTAATAAGTTCAGTAACTTGCCAGTGGTTGTGATGTGTTGATATCAAGTCAGGAATGTATTGAATTATCTTCTAAATAAACAAAATTATTTTAAAAAAAACAAAAAAAACAAGCAAACGAAAAACCACACCCAATCAGTGCCCCCTGTTCTCAGATAAAATTTTAGACCATACATTTGCAAGACTGGCACCAAGTAGCCCAATAGGTAAAGGAATTCCTGGCACATTCCATTTGATTGGGAGCCAACCCAAATACACGCAGAAGGGAACAAAATCAAAGACCTTTCACCGTATATGTTCAAGGAAATAAATCCATTTTTAACGCAGATAAAACCACTATGTTTTGGGTGGTGGACGCCTTCCTTCATCAGGTGTACAGCCATATTAAAAATGGGTTTATTCTAACTACTTAAAATACTTTCTAGTCATCTTGCGGAACATTTGGAAGCCCAGATGAAACAAAAAACTAAAAATGCACATGGTTGTTACTGTTCCTTACAAAAATGTATGGATAATGGTACTAAGCCTGGAGCAACAAACTTTTATTTTACATTGGCTAAACTAGAGGTACCTTGGCATGCTGCCCTGCCCCACCCAGATTTCCCAGTGCCCTGCCCCACCCAGATTTCCCAGTGCCCTGCCCCACCCAGATTTCCCAGTGCCCTGCCACACCCAGATTTTCCAGTGCCCTGCCACACCCAGATTTTCCAGTGCCCTGCCACACCCAGATCTCCCAGTGCACTGCCCCTCCCAGATTTCGCAGTGTCCTGCCCCTCCCAGTCTCTAACAGGTTCTGTTATGCACTGACCGTAGTCATTCTCTCTGCCGCCCACTAACAATTGGGGAAGACCAGAGTATTCCCAGGCCCCGCACATACCCTTACTGACAGACTAGTGTAGGTGTCCACAGCCAGTATTAGAAATGCTCCCGCAGCCTACCATGTCCTATTGTGCCTCCCTTACCTTAGCAGCAGACGCATGGTTCCAGCAAACTCACAACCCTAGGCACGCCCCAGCTCCTTGCTGCTCTACAAGCCGCTCCCACATGCGTTACGTCACTGTGCTGTCCTCCCGCACCATAGAGCTGCTGCTGAAAGCACCAGAGCGCCTCAAAATCCCAGGGAAATGAAAAGAAGCCGAAGTAGTGTAGTGCTTATATACCATAGATAACATTCTAGGATGTGGTGTATATTTATATAGAGCGTTTGGTTAACAACGTTTCTCCATGCCAGGAACACACTGGTACAATACTTGGCACAGGTTTGCAGCTGTAGGCGCAGTAGGATTGTGTGAGCTCCAGAAGCTGTGCTGTTTTGCTAGTATTAGATAGTCCCAGGGAGAGCCTTGGTATTCCTTTGATGTCTGCACACACTTGCCAGCAACATATATCTCTCTGAATAAGGAAACTAGATTGTAAGCTCCATGGGGCAGGGGCTGAAGTGAATGATGAATCTCTGTAAAGCGTTGCGTAATAAAGTAGCACCATATAGTTCAATAAATATATATATATATATATATATATATATATATATGCAAAATAATAATAAAAGGTAGGATAGAGTGGTCGTGTTAGTCCACAGATGCAAAAAAAAGAGTATTGGAATACATGGTAATACCTTTTTTTATTATTGAACTAAGTCATTAGTTAGGTAGAGTCCATTAACCCTCTGAGTTATAGGGAAACTATAGTGGTAAACAATACTTATGTACAATATACAATACAGTACACTTTGCATGCTGCTGCTAGATCAGTATTCATCTGACAATCCAAAGCCAAGGATCATGAGATGAATACATCTCTGCTTCCGGGTTATGTGAGTGACGTCGGTCGAGGTATGCACGGACA